>JARHVA010005200.1:0-150000 GCA_037957365.1 Torreya grandis | reverse complement strand
ATTAATGTCTCATATTTTCACATGTTATTTTTACATGAAAATCATAAGTAGTATGTTGATGTCATGGTTTGCCTCTGAGGAGTGACTAGAAATATTCTTGCCCTAATATTTGAGTTGTATTTATATCAATAAAAATACATAATCCAATTTTCATCATCATTTTTTTATACAATAAAATAATCTTTATAATTATCATTGGTAGGCCTTGTTTCAATTAGTAGTGATGTCTATAATTAAACTAAAATTACTTGTCCTTTTATGGATTTTTGAGATATGAATTTCAAGTCAAATTTAATAAGTAATATTACCTATTTATCTATGCATCCAAACAAATATGGTTTCATAATAATATACTTAAGTGGGCCCTATTTCATGATAACATGTGTCTCATTATTAATCATGTAATGTCACAATTTTGTTTCATAAAAATAATAGTTAGGCACAAATTTTTCATTGCATTATAATTATTTTTTTAATGCAAAATTTTACACCTAATGTAATAGATTGTGCATTCTTTGTGATCGTGATCTTATTGTGCCAACAAGTCTCATGTTGCACGTTACATGATACAAATGTCTAGAAATTAAATTTTACTTATAATTGGAAGCATCGTGAATAGTAGATTAAGAATATATTATTTGATTTCATCTAAACTCTTTTGAAAAAAATCATCCAATTTTAACTTTATCTTTTTCTTTAGTAAGCATGTAAATGGTTGAGTCTTATCATCTAAGTAAACCATAAATAATCTTATTGCTTGAATTATCTCATATTAATACATAAATTTATTTAACCCATTAGGTGGATATTTCAATGATAGCCTTGACCTTTTTTGTATTAGCTTATATACCCTTTTGGGATATGATATAACCTAAACATTTACCTGAAGATACCCCATATACACATTTGTTTGGATTTAAATGTATGTTTTATTTTTTTAATATCTTAATTTTTTGTCATAAATCTATAACATGATCCTATTGATTTTTTGATTTTTCAAGTAAGTCATCGATTTAATATTCTAAGGTTTTAAGTATAATATAACGAAAAATGTCCATCATGGATCTTTTATAGGCAGATCCAACATTCTTCAATGTGAATGGCATTAACACATAGTATAAATTCCCCCATGGAATTGTAAAATGTATTTGTTTTGGTCTTCATGATTAATAATTTTTTGATTATAACCATAAATCCATCCATAAATGAAAACATTTCATAACTAGTTGTGGAGTCAATAATCATCGTAATGTTAGGTAACTAAGATTCATCCTTAGGGAAAACTTTATTCAAATATTGAAAGTTTGTATAAATATTAATTTAACCATTAGTTGTGGCTACTGGCACCATATTATAAATCTAAGTTAAGTAATTGATGGATATAATAAAGCTTGCATCATGTAAATTGTGAACTCATATCTAACTAGTAAGGCTATTTTTGGATGTATCTTCCAAATATTCTACTTGACTAGTTTTATATCAGGGTTGAGAATGATATTATGTAATTTTATCAAAACATCTATTCCTAGAATATATGAATAATCCTAAATGAATAATTTATGGAAATCATGTAATACCATCCTAAAGGATTTATTCTCCTCAGCCTTGAGTATTAATACAAGAAGGACCAATCATGGGTCTTTTTCAGTGTCATAATTAAATTTGATTATTTATTCATTTAACAGTTTTGATATAACATATATATGGTGTGGTAGGTATTGTGACAAAGGCCATATAGTTGGAAATTTTTGTGAAATATTTTAGTCTCTCAAAAAATATGCATGTACATTTCTTGTAGAAGAGAAGCTTTTCTTATGATAGAAGGAAGGATATCATCATATACCCCCAAACATTCAAAGAGAGACATCATTATGAAATTAATCATAATTCAAGAAATAGAGAGGGAAAACAATTAAGATCTAACTTTATATATATATATATATATATATATATATATATATATATATATATATATATATATTCTTGGTTTGGACACTCATTCATGGACACACTTTAAGCACATGCTCAAACTTGATGTACTTAACACACCTTCATTGCATTCATATTAAAAAATAATACATAATCACACCCACACTCTCATACATGCCTTTATAGGTTTATTACATTACATGAAAGAGTTATATACTCTCATATAGTTCCTCCATAATTGATATAACTCTTTATTCTAATCTTAAAGAGTTTTATACCTTCCCAACTTATCCCTCTATCCAAAAATTCCCCCTTTATAAAATACCATATTCCTCTTGGCATCCCAAGATTAATAGTGTGTCTTTCCAACTTACATATCCTCAATATAATTTATAATAGTTTTTCATATTTTAGTTTTCATAATTAAACACCAAACTATAAGTAATAGTTCCTTCTATGTGCAACAAAGTAGAGACTATCACATATAACTATAAAGTATACCATTGTTTAATATCACAATGAGAGAATTGGCATGTAGGAATAATATTAAAACACCAATCTCTTCCAAAGATCTTATCTTCCCAAGTGATACTATAGTAAATAACCAAAACAATGAGACTTGGGTGCTCAAGTGACATTTTCAAGCCAAATTATAATTACCAAAAATATAATAACTTTAACATTGTTTATCATATTGATATGAAAATTTAAACAAAACTTATAGAATAAAATTATACCATCTCACCAAAATTTATAATAAAATTATTTATGTAGACAAAGAAACATTTTTCCAAGTGTCCCAGATTAGATATATGACATATTTTGAAACAAAAAAATAGTACATTTCCACCATAAGTCCAAATGTATTAGTATTAAATAAGGTTAAAAAATAAAAAACTATAATTGATAGAAACATGTGTGAATTGAACTATTTTGTCTTTTGTATCTCTTTTTTTATGTATTCAACACTTTAAAGTATGTCAAGAGTCTGTTAATATTGGTCTTGTGCACCAACCAAAGTTTAGATGAGGTAGCCTCTAACATTTTAGGATCTTAATAGAGGTAAACTCCACTATAGAGAATAATTTTTAGGTTTGCGTTAAACAACCTTGTGGTGGAGTATCAAGCATAACATGTAATTTTTTAACTAGGTTTACTTATAGGGAAATGAATCCTGGTGGATAAATCAAACCTAAGTGGATGAGATGGATGGGTGATATCTAATAAAGAGTGGGTAGATATCAATAAAATAAACTTAAAAAGGATTTAAGGGTAGAGTATAAAATAAGATCTATGTGATATAAAATGGGCCACTTCCTAAGTTGATTTCTTAGTGGTCAAATTCTCTCAAAACTAATGCTTACTAATTACAACTATTACACACTTACAGGTAAACACAATTATGAAGTTTAGGGAGGATTCATATAGGAAACTTTATGGTCTCAGCTAAAGTTTGCTTCCTTTAGAGTATATCTTACACACCATTAATTGGAAGGTTATATATTGGGCCAAGAAGGCATCTAAGGTAGTTGTGGTACACACTTATAAAATTATACCAGAATAAAGCATTCATACACACTAAGAATAATAACATAGTTTATAGTAATTTCTTAACAATATCTACTAACTTTTAAAAGCTTTTTCACAGATACAACTAGCATATATGAACAAAACAATTAGAATATTTCTATAGCTTTTGCACACTTCAAATTATTATATTATAACAAAAAAAAAATCAAAATCTTAATATCACATGGGTGGAAGGAGAAAATACCAATACAATTTCATGATACTCAAAATTGACTTATTTTTGTATTGATCAAATATTACAAAATTTTGAGACTTCCTTTAACATGTTTTAAAGCCAAGGAATTATCCTATGGGAAAACATGCCAAGAATAGGTACATCAATTTATTTATTTATAGGATCTTACACCCATGCATTTTATATTTTAAAAATTTATGTGTATAATAGGAAGATGGATCATGAACAATCTAACACTAAATACTTTAATTAAGCATGTAAAAGTTGTTCTCATTACTACATATGAAGTTTAGAAAGTTTTCACTATCTTGGGATTAAATGCAGTTATCATATTATTAATTGTTTAAGGAAATAACCATTTATATGGGTAAAACTAATAGGCATAGTATGGAAATCTTATTATTTAATATATACCAACTCATTGTGGTTTCTACTCTCCTTAACCTAAGCAATTTTATTCAAAAGAAAATATAGAAAACATAAGGATCAAAGCATCCTCAAAAGAATGATCCAACATGCCTAAAAGAAAAAAAATCCAAAGGTGATCAAAGAACTCAAAATTATGAAATAAGTTCAATTTACCATACATCATGAAATAATACATGAGAAATAAAGAGAAGGAACCCATGGTACCTTTGTTAAGGCTATGGATACCTGTCTGGTAGTAGAGCAATACTAGCTTCCCCAAATTTTAAATCTTTTTTCAAAAACCAAAGTGAAACATATAGTTGTCCCACTTCTTGGCTAAAGTCCTCATAATAAGGATAAAATGAAAACACTTACCCACACATAGATCTATGGTAAATGAGAATCCAAGCACATTGTATGTGGTTGATGGTAGTCTCTTTTATATATCTAATTTAATTATCCTATGTATGATGGTTCATGTTTGATCTAAGAGTTGTTAACTAGAAGTTTTAGATTCTAAAATACTTGAGAGTATTTCTCTTGTGAGTCACCATTTATTTTATTAAACATACCCCCATTCCTTTTTATCAAAATAGGGATCCACTATCTTCCAAATTTTCTCTAGCCCTATTTCAAAAGTACTTTAAGAATAAAGGCCTTGTGTATTGTGTTAAATTTAATATTTATAAAAAATATGAACATACCTTTGTATAATTTGGGACTAACCTACTAATAAGTTTTAGAAGATATGTATATTTAGGTTTCAAATTATCTTCTTTGGTGAAATACTTTAGTAGAGCTACATAGGAAAAAATAGGGTTTTGATAGTTTTGATTGAAACTTAGGTCTTCAATAATTTTGGTCAGAACTTTATTTTGCTTAACTCCTCTAAGACATTTTGTTATTGTTAGCACTCAAAAATTCACCCTAAGAGGATGTTGTTTAGGCTTGACTTATAGTCTAGGGTAACATGGGATTAGCCCAAGGCTATAGGTGACCTATGGCTAGACTAAACCTCTATTTTATGGGGCTATCTACCCTGGTGTATCTATTTAGCTCAAATCACTAAAATTTAATAACTAATAGAGTGAAAAGGGATAGGAGAGATGAACAAAAGGAAACCTAATCTAAAATTAGTGATGCACTAATATATTTATCCACTCTATTTGATATCTAACAACACTAATGATCCAAACTTGATTTAAAACACTCTCTCCAAGGATTTTATGCATCAGTACTTCACATGAAGGTCATGGTGGATGGATACAACTTGGATGTGATGAATGAGAGGTCTATTTTGAGATACTTCCAACTAGGATACACTTCAAGTGAGAAAATAGGATTGTAATAATGGGAGATTAGTATTTTGTTAGTGAATGAAATCAAAATCAAATAAAATACCCTAAATGCTAACACCTTAAGCCTATCTTAAAGGGGGAGCTTAGTGAAGAAAAACAAATAAACAAAGTTTAAATAAAATGCAAGAAATACAAATTCCTTACCTTTCTTGATACTCCAAGAGTGTTATTGATTGTCTTGATCGATTTGTGCTCATGAAGTCTTCATCAAAGGAGGCTTGGCTAGTTCCTCTTCTCCTTGGTAGTCCCTCTTCTCCTTGGTGCCTTGTGGCTTGTGGCTTGGCTTAGCTTGGCTCAATATTTGGGCATAATAACACTAATTAGAATGAGGCTTTGGAAACAATTTAGCATTATAAATTTTTACAAGTTAATCTCCTTGAATATATTTGAGCATGATATCTTTACACCAAAATAGCTTAGAAATGATGTTCATGGCCTCTCTATTTATAGATTTTTGGAATGGTTTAAGGATCAACCTGAACTATCCATCTCAATATTAAGATGTGTGGCTAAGGATAAATATAAATATTAAATGCATTCTAAAAATATCCCCATTAATATTTGAGATAGAGTGGTATTTAATAGGCATGGGAAGGCTTTGATGAGTCACGCGAGGCATGAATCTTGCTATTTTTGGCACTTATGGCCTAGGGATGTCTTCCCAAGAAATGAGGTCACCTGATGATGTAGATATTCAATATTAATTTATAAAAACAAGTATTCAACAAGTTTCTATGGAATTATTAAATAAGATCTAATTTGGTTTAATTAGCTCTTAAGCATGATTAAACACTTTGTGCACAAATTACTCAAATTGATCAGAATGCCTTATTATTGGTCCAAAGTTTTACTGGATTAGAATTATAAGTCAATGTCAGATGTGTTGGATCCATTATTCCATTTAGGATGTTACCAATAAAAAATAACAAAGGCACATGCATCGTGAAATATATTTAATAGGAAAGAGCAATCTAGAGCACTTAGGTGCAAAATTAGCGTTTTGATTCGAAATGATCTTATCAAAGTTAGCGAGCCCATAAATTACATTGCCCCATTTGATGATACTCTAGCTAAAATTGACACTTGAATATATTAGTTTCACATCGTTTAGAATTTTTTAGTATTTTTAGGCCAAATTGTACACTTTGGTGTAAATTGGTCAAAACCCTTATTGGAGGTTATTGGTGGCTAGATTTAGGTGTTTAAAAATTCCCCCTATTTGGGAATATGTTGCAAACCATAGGCAAAGCAATGTCTTTTAAAATAATGAGAGATGGCATGTCTGCCAAAAAGAAGATGATGATTGAAGAATAAATCTACAAATGGTTTTGAAAATCCTATGATGATGCCCCCTTGAGGGAGTGGTTGTCACATTTATTGATGGGTAGTCCCTCAAAAAGAAACAAGAAGAAAGGTGAAATTAACCCATGTTTGGGATTAATCCAAATAAGAAAATGCTTGCATGCATTGATGTAAAAATGATGTTGATTTACCCAAAGGTGGTTATAATAAAAAATAAAATTCAAAATAATGATTTATCCATAGGTGGTTATAATCATTAAGTGGACTTGGATTGGCTAAAAATGATGGTTCCCTAGTTAGGGATGATTAGAAAACATAACTCAAGGATATAACCTAGAATATAGATTAAAGATGAGTTGGTAAAAAGTGATGAAAGAGATGGATAAAGGAATAATAATGATCATTATAAATGATTCAATTATACCTACCAATGAGGATATGCTTTTCCTTATTAGTAATGAAACAACTAGAATGGCCAATGGGTTAATTTAATCAAGGGTGGGATGGAAGGATTTACCAAGGTGTCAAGGAGAAACTTCTATGAATCCATTGATTGTAGACATTATTGAATATAATTTTTTATATAGCATGTGATGGTAGGCTTCATGATAGAAAACCATGAATACTTGGCCAAAATGTGCATAAAGACTAACTCTCGATCCAATAAACACTCAAAAATAATTCACTAATGATTAAAAACATGATGAAAATGTTAATTGATGAATATGGATAGACTCAAGAATAATGTGCTCAAGGAATCACCCAAGGAATGCATATATATTGAGTCAAGGCAATAGTGTTAAAATCAAACAAACAGGAAAGTGAATAAACAAACAAACAATGTAAAATAAAGAAATAAATAAAAAGCCTAAAAACAAAAGAAAAAGAAAGCATCCTAACAATGACCATGCCCTAGTAAGGTAGATTGAGGATAATTGACTAGGCTTAGATAGGATAAATGTTTTTGGATTTTGAAATATTATGAATGTTTTTGGCATTTTGAGGTATCTTAATTTGTTAGAGAATGACAAGATACCTTCTCATAAAACAATGAGAGCATTTGGCTTAGGTTGCTCACAAAATGACAAGAGCTTATGGAAAAGGGGACTAAGGTGACCTCAACATGAATTTAGCAAGACCAACATAGTATTAAAATGACCTCAAGTCAAATTAATTCCATCCACATAAAAGTTAGGTAAAAACCAACTATGTCCCAACAAGTTCTCAAATCTACCAAATGGCTAGTCAAATAAAAATAGTAATGGCAAGGTGATGCAGTAATATATGATAAATAAGTGTTGCCCATAGTTTTCCCATAGGTAGTTATAGCTAGGATATAATGGCATAGGTCAATGATAGTAATTTTCCCATAGGTAGTTATAATTAGTAGCAAGACTGGCGAAACATTGAGTTTCCCATAAGTAGTTATAATTAGGCTCACATAAAAAAACTTGATATAGGATGGAAAATGAAAGATATCTTACCAGGTAAACTTTCACACTACTTTCATATATTGTCATTGTAAATATGGATTTGATTGATTATTGAAACTTTATTGAAATCCCCCTGTAAAAGGTATGGGAATAACCAAATGAATCAAGATCAAAACAAGATTGGGTAGGATGACTAAAAACATGATTTGGTATAGATAGGAATGGAATGGTAGGATGGTATGGTTTTGCTTAGGATAATGATGGTTTGATAAATTGGATAAAATGGTAAGAGGGTTGCCCCCAAGTGGTAAGGTTAATGGTAGGATATGTTACAATGGCACAAGGATATGTAGCAATGGTCAATGATATGGCAATGAAATGGTATGGTACATATTTTTGACATGGCTGTGTTAAATGGCATATGATTATATTGTTATTGATGATGTGGAGATGCACATCTTGATCAAAAAATGATATAAATATAATAATTAGTCATGTTAATTTACTATTCCACACCTCATCTAAATAATTGCTCTATCAATAATGGCTTGCATATTTGGTTGCTGAGAATACTTTTGTGATATTTGTTGGTCATTAATTATGATTCCTTCAAGTGTTAAGACAAGGTATCTTTGTAGCCTCTACAAAGGAAAGTGTAGTTATAAATGGTAAATAAGGACAAATAATAGATGGTAGGTTTGTTTTTGAAATGGAATGATAGATGATAATGGAATGTGGAATGGTTGGGAAAAAAATGAAGATTAGGACATTCATTCACATGTAATGTTGTTGTGGTAGGGCTGAAGACTTGTTCTCTCGATAAGACCACTAGATTTTTTTGTTGTTTGATCTTGAGAGTAGCTACTATTTGATTAGGATATAGAGTGGAAGATATTTTGATTTGATCTTTGATACCATTTTCATCAAGCAGTGAATAACTTTTGTGCTCAGCTATTGGTGCCTTGAAGAGGTTTTCACCAATGAATTTGTCTTGATTATCCCGTAGAACCTCTAATAAGGTTTTAATAATGAACGTTATAATTTGAATTTGATTTTATTCTAGTGCTTCCAAAAAAAATTCACTAGAAGATGTTGAATTTGAAATTTGCTTGTCCCCTAGTACATTTGAAAAGGTTTCATTAGGAGAATGTTCATTTTTTTCATGAATGTGGTCTTGGCCTCCTTTCTCTTCTTTAACTTCTATGTCACCATAGATGTAATTCAACATAGTTTGATTTTATCAATCTCAATCGACACTTGTGGGAGATAAAATGTCAATAATATGGCTATGTCGGTTGATGGTAATAGCTTATGGAATGGTAATGGAGTGGGGAGAGGATACACAATCCTTGTAGAAGATACTAGGATAACTTCTGTCAAAGATGAAGTAATCATCTTTAAAAATTGTATAAGGATCATAAATGTATTTAAATTGATCTACAAGGCAAGTATAGCCAATGTTGTAACAGTCATGAACATATTCTATATATGAATTTCATTCTAACTCAATAGACTCTAAATCTAATGTTGAGACTAATGTTGATTTTGATTTTGATGCTAAATCTGATGTTGGTTCAATAATAGAACTTGACTCTA
Organism: Torreya grandis; assembly: GCA_037957365.1. Classification (NCBI taxonomy): domain Eukaryota; kingdom Viridiplantae; phylum Streptophyta; class Pinopsida; order Cupressales; family Taxaceae; genus Torreya; species Torreya grandis. The sequence continues at coordinate 140,209 of JARHVA010005200.1, read as the reverse complement.
ACTCTGATTATTCATCTGATGGATACTATATTATAATTATTTCTTATTGAATTATTGGTATTGGATAAGTAACAACCTGTAATAGCATGATGGGCTCCACAAAGATTGGTTTGTCAAAGTGAGAATCTTTTAGAATGGAGAAAAGGTCAAGAGACAACTCTTCAAAAATTGGCTTATCAATAAGAGGCTCTTTAAAAATAGGGATATGGTCAAGGTAATGATTTTACTAAAGGTGGAAATAATCATTAAGAAGTGACTCAACAAAGACTAGATCATCAGAATAAGACTCTTCAAAAATAGGTATGGGATTAAAAGGTAATTCATCACAAGTTGACTTCTCACAAATGGTTGGTTTAACAAAAATGTCTTATATTGGTTGGTTATTTTGGCCTTGGTTTCTAATGAGTTGGAAAGTACTAGTTTTTAAAATAGCTTGGTCTTTGAATGATTGGATTGGTTGAGTTTTATATGGGATTGGTAATGGAGGAGAAATGGCCTATGGTTGGATAATGGTATGGCATCGAGGAACTTGATTGCTCACATAAGTCAAAGGACTAGGTATTGGAATGATAAAAGGGTGTTGTGGAGCTTGGTTTCTTACACAATCAAAAGGATGAGGTCCTGGTATATAAATGGTTGAGCATTTTGGAGCTTGGTTGCTCGCACAAGCCAAAACATGAGGTCTAGGAATGGTAATGGTATTACTTGGATATTGTAGAGTTTGATAGCTTATATAATCCAAAGGAGGGTTAGGGATAGTCGATGATCATATAACAAAAAGATGTCACATAACTTGATTTCTTGCACAATTCAAAGCATCTAAGTCCTCCTGATAAACTATATCATTCCAATCTTGAGTTAGATAGTAAGTTGGTTCTTGACTATGTTTCATGTACTGATTATCATAATGAGGGTATTAATTTATATCCCAAATGACATTATCTATAGTTGGGTCTTCAAATTCCTTCTCATAAACCATATAATCCCAATTGGTAATTTGATTTGGATTTTTTGGATTTTGAAAAATAGTTAATCTAAAAGAAAAATAGTTAAACATAATACCGTGAGTTGCAGGATAATCTCATGACTCAAAGCAACAATATCATGACTGTGTTATAAAAAACTTGTGACTTATATAAAAATGTGTTTTTACTCAAATTTTCATTCCTTTTAGCTTCTTACTTCAAAATTCTACAGGGAAATAATTAGCAAGTTGCTTGAAAGAGCTTTGTGATCATTTTTGTGAAGCTATTTAGTCTCACAGGGCATGCCATTTGTGAACATAAGATTGCAATAAGGGGAGATTAGTATTATATTAGTGAATCAAATCAAAATCAAATAGAATACCCTAAATGCTAACACCTTAATCCTATCTCAAAGGGGGATCTTAGTGAAGAAAAACAAATAAATAAAGCACAAATAAAATGCAAGAAATACACATTCCTTACCTTCCTTGATACTCCAAGAGTGTTCTTCAATTGGTTTGCTTAGTTTGTGCTCATGAGTTCTTCATAAAAGGAGGCTTGTCTATCTCCTCTTCTCTTTGGCACCTTGTGGCTTGTGTCTTGGCTTGGCTTGGCTCAATATTTGGGCATAATAACACTAACTGACATGAGGCTTTGGAAATAATTTAGCATTATAAATTTTAAACATTTAATCTCCTTGAAGATATTTGAGCATAATAAATTTGCACCAAAATAGCTTATAAATGATGTTCATGGCCTTTCTATTTATATATTTTTGGAATGGTTTGAAGATCAACATAAAGCATCCATCTCAAGATTGAGACTTGTGGCTAAGGATAAATATAAATATTAAATTCATTCTACAAATATCCCCATTAATATTTAGGATAGATGGGTATTGAATAGGCATGTAAGGGCTTTTATGAGGCATGGGAGGCATGAATATTGATATTTTTGACATTTATGGCCTAGGGATGTCTTCCCAAGAAATGAGGTCACTTGATGATGTAGTTATTCAATATTCATTTCTAAAAATAAGTATTCAACAAGTTTCCATGGAATTATTAATTAGGCTCTAATTTAGTTTAGTTAGATCTTAAGCATGATTAATCACTTTACGCACAAATTACTTAAATTGATCAGAATGCCTTGTTATTGGTCTAAAATTTGACTGGATTAGAATTCAAATTCAATGTCAGATGTGTTGGATCCATTGTACTATTTAGGATGTTACCAACAAAAAATAACAAAGGCACATGTCTCATGTAAGAGATTTGATAGGAAAGAGAAATCTAGAAAACCTAAGTGTAAAATTAACATTTTGACTCGAAATGATATGATCAAAGTTAGCTGGTGCATAAATTGCATTGCCCCATTTAATGACACTCTAACCAAAATCAGCATTTTAATATATAAATTTTATATCATTTGTCATGTTTTATTGTTTTTAGGTCAAATTGTGCACTTCAGTGGAAATTGGTCAAAAGCCTGATTAGAGGTTATTGGTAGCCAGATTTAGGTGTCTATATCAAGTATAGTCACAAACCTTTATCACATTATATGACTTGATAACCTACTATCATTTATGTGTGGCAAAGACATATAAAAGGAAAAATTATACCACTTATTTATATCAAAATAAGCATATACACACTAGATACTAACATGAAGAAGCTACAATAGTCCATTTATTAGTCCAAGAGGTCTACAAGATACAAATTGAGGTAGATTTTCCTCATACCTAAGTGAGGGATGTGTACAATAGCCTTAAATCTTCAATATATAGAATAATGAGAAGATAAAAAAGGGAAGTTGGCATGGAGGTGACATGTAGAGGTCATGAATGAACATTATTGACTCCATCATTAGTTACAAATAGCCATAATAATCTTCATACTCCCTCCATGCATTTTTAGTCTTCAATGGGAAAGTTTTGGCATTGAAGTGGAGTGATGCAGGCTAGTGTAGACTTAGTTGAACCCATTAAAGGCATGGCCATACCAAATATGGTCAATTATTTCTCCCTTGGAAGTTACAAGGTGTAAATGTGGTCCAAGTTGGCCTTCATGGGTCATTGAGGAGTCTACTCTTCTCCTTGCATGTTAACTAGGATTGGAAACTACCCTTTCTTCCATTATGACCATTAAGTGTTTTTAATCACCTTTATGCATAAATTAAAATGCATTATGACCCTAAAATTTTTCTCTCAGCATCCCCTCATGCCAACTTACACCTCTTATTGTTGACAAAGTAGGCTCGGTTAGGTAATTAGGCCTAGTGACTTGATGCTAACTATTTGAATGAATAGGAAACCTAAATAAGAGCTTATGAATAGGTGAATAAACATGTTAAAGTTATATACAAGTGTCATATACCATAACTTATGCATTTTAAGAACTGCACACCTTTAATTCTACCTAACATAGGTGACTAGGTAACCTCTTAGTTGTTTTTTCGGACTGGCCCTTTTACTCAGACCTATAGGTGTATTTCTATGATGGGTAGAGAGTGGTTCTTAGTTTTAACATGTGAAATATGACTCAAATTACTCTCCTTCATGATTTTTAACTCTCCATCAAGTTTTGCACCTTGTCTCTTGCTCAAAATCTTACAAAAGTATGACAAGTTCATATAGCATTTTGTACAAAAAAATATCATGAGTGTGATCTTCCATAAGTGTTCTATGTTATTTAGGTGTTATTAGGGCCATTATATTAATTTAGATGCAAATATGTCATGACTTATCCCATCGGGTTTATGCTAAGGTTTAAGTAGGGTTTTAGAGTTATACCATATTAACGATGGTTCATAAAGAATAGACCTCCAATCCAAAACTTATGGCCACGAATGTTGATCTCATATAGCCTTATAAAACCCTTGAATTTCTCCTGGTCCCATGCAACTTGTACAGAGATATATGAGTGGAAGTTGGTAGACATCAATCCTTCTGCTAAGCATTCTGGGTAGGTTGTAGAGTTAGTGATTATTTATAGATATAGGTTATTTAATGCAATTCCTTCCTCATGTATGGTGAGTGTATAAGTGTCCCCAAATCCCCCTAATATTACTATATTTTTTCCCTTTGTCATTAAATATATGATTTTTTAAGTCGGTAGCTCAAGGTGGCAACCTAGTATAGTGGAGTTTGAGAGAAATAATGAGATTAATATGACCCTTTCCTTGATTTCATCTATCTAAAAAATATTATTTAGTTTCTACAATATCATCATACACCTTATTATGTCCTTAATTATACTATGGGGATCTAAATGTGCCACCAGGTGAAGGTGGGGTCTTAGGGCCTTAAAATGGTTTTAGGCCTTATAGGCTTAGACTGAGTTATAAGATTTATAGGTGACTTGGTGACCTCACCATAATAATATCACCTTTATATACTTTATTTATACCACTTTGAATTTATCTATATCTATATAAGCCATCATCTTTACCCTTCTTTCTTAGGTCTACCTTTAAGTCTCATTGTCAGCCATTACTGTCATGGCCAATCTAAGTACTTGACTAGCTGGGATAGGAAATTAAGTAGTATATTATACCCTTTATACTATTGATGAGGTTGGAATATCTATGATTTTATGGTGTTATAATACTTTTTTATTTGGAACTTCCTTCAACCTGTTCTCTATATACTCCTCATGATCTTGCAGTCAGACTTAGCATTTATGAGCAACCAAGCTTGTGTAGCACTAAGGCTTAATTTGGTTCCTTCCTACTTAAATTTGAGGATATTAATTTTTTTGAAACCCTATTAAACTTTAATAATTTATCCTTCTAATTTTTTAATACTTATAAAAACACCAAAAAATGTAAATACCTTTAATTATTATGCATAGGCCTACTTATATCAGTTTTAGGCCTAATAGGCCATTAGGCTCTTTTTGTTTGTCTCGAGGACCAAATATATGAATGTGTACTAAAAAATTTAAGATATAAAATCCTAATCCTATATTTTACTCACTCATTATTCACTTCTTATGTAGGGTTCAATATTCTTAGCTCTTCTTATCAAAGTCATGCCTGAAATTGTTTGTTTATGCCTAAAAGTCCTAATAGTTTGTCAAGATTCTTGTAAATTTAGAGGATAATATAATTAAAAATAGATTTATCCTTAGAAAAAAATGGGTATAATTTATTATCTTTATCTTAATTCACCATTATGTAGGATTATTTAGAATCTCACCTTCTCATTTCCTTACCTAGGGTTTAGGAATAATAAGGCATGTGTAATACTAGTGGCTTGGTTTAGGGTCTACCTTGACTAAAATTAAAATATTCTCTTATCAAACCCATTTAATGTATCTTCACACTTATTATTCATGTGTCTATATACTTATAAAAAACTTTCAATCAAGCAAAAGTCCTTAGTCACTAGCTTGTACATGTTTGTTTTAGGCATGATAATCCTAATAGGCCATTCAACTCTTCCTTTTTATGTCTCAAAGGCTGAACCATATCATATATACTAATGAAATAAATAAACAAGTTAATATACCATAATTATATTCTTAACACATCCTAATTTTTGGTCTTATTCCTATAACCCTACCTGTATGTGGCAAATGGGGCCTGCTTGGACTGTGTAGGTGCATTGTAGAGGTCATATAATGGTTTACTATTCCCTTGAACCACTAACATGTTGATGACCATTAATAATTAGTTTTATAACCTTTTTAATTCTCCATAACCTCAAAACCATTAGTGTTTCACCTACTTGATAGTCATAGGCTTGTGTACACTCAATGGGGTTTTAACTAAGCTTGTTTCCTCTTGGAGTAAATTTGGTATATTGATATTTCATGGGAACTAATTATTATATCCCATACTTATTTAGAGAATAATATTATTCCTTACATGTATTTAAACCTTATACACCCCATCCCAATAACCAACACTCCATTTGTTTGGTCTACCTTAATAGGCCTGATGTGACATTGATGAGGACTTATAGCTTAAGGGCTTAAGGATGAGAATGGGCTTGAGTGTAAGAAAGTGAAAGACATGAGGGAAACATTAAATATCATTAATTATGTATGAATTACAAGTAGTAATTTTAAATTACTCCTGATGGTTCTCTATAGCCACCTTGTTCACTCTTGTAAAGAGACCACAACACATGAATGATAGTCACCTTGGAGACATGACTTGAAGGATTTGTTTGGATTGATGGTGGATTAGATATGTTTGAGAGATGATGGAGACTTTAATTTATCTAACGAAATTCACCTTCAAACTAAAACCATTAAACCTTCCATTCTTATGCACTAAAGACTGTAACATGAAGAAACTTACTTGTAGCTTGTACAAGTAACAACCTAAATGTTTCCTCACTCTTTGGGGATCACACATGTGAAAAATTGGGTAGATGGTGATGGAAATGTATATTGAGGTCTCCTAGAGCACACATATAAACATAAATTTTCAAAACCATTTCTAGAATTCACCAAAAATGATGTAATTTTGACCTTTACATAGATGAATGAGATAACTTGATTGCCCAGATTCATAGCCATTATTCATATATCATGGGATATAAATATGAAAACCTATTCCTATGATGGAGAGGTCATGACACCCCATTCCTTTTCCAAATATATTATCCCACCATCTTATCTCTCCAATATGGATTGAGCACAAACCTAAAGTGCTATCCTGAGTTGCCTAAGAGCTTGATATAGAAGTGGACCATTTTTTGGCTTGTCTTGCATATTTTGGAGGTGAACCTTATCTGAGACACCTAATAGATAACTTACATGAAGTACCTAATATTTTCCAATTTTGACATAATCGTATAGATTTGTACGAGGGCTAGAAACACCTACAAAGACTTTGTTTTCTATAGTTTTTTCAAATTTGAAGCCTTGAGAAGTAATTGGAGGGTAAAGGGAGGGAAAAGAGGAGTAAAATAATATTTGAAAATATATTATATATTTGGGGATGTTTAAATGACATGTTTATCATGTGTGGGGCCCATTTGGTGAATGAGAAGTGGGTTTGACTACTAAACGGGCCCTCTTATGTAGATGAATCATATTGTTATGAATATATAATGAAAATGAGATGATTTTAAGACCCTTATAATATAATTAGAGACTTAAACACCCCTTTCCCAAATTTTTATAATTCAAATTGACTAATATGAGGTGTTTGAAGGGTTGTTGATGACTTAGGGGGCTAAATAAGGCTTGAAATAGGTTTGAGTAAGTAAGCCATGGAATATGACCTTGAATACATCTTAAAACTTTAGGTTATGACTCAAATAAGGATTTATCACCCTTATACATCTACTAACAAGGATAATATTACAATAAGTGACTTAAAACATGCATCAAACCATGAGAACTAGAAACCTTAACTTTGTCAAATTACCGTAACCTCTGCTAAAGATCCTTAATTTTGTCAAATAATGCTTAGACCACCTTATATGCCTTAAAATGTAATTAAACCTCTATCACTCATTCAATAAAAACTATTAATAACTATTATATCAACCATATAAATCACAATAGGCTATAACATATGTTGATCTCTCATGCAATGACTAACACAAACATGAAACCTTAAACCATGCTAATAAGGTTTTCAAGAAATAAATAGAGTACAATGATAGGATCTAGACCATTATGTAAAAGCTCTAGAGGGGTTTCATGGAAATTTTTTGACTATAAGGATTGAAATTTTGATTAGGATTCCAAATTGTCAGCATCTTTGGTGACTCAGAGGGGTTGACTAGCCTATTGGTCAAGGGAACCCACTATATCTGCATGATAGGCACAAGACTCAATTGAGATAACTGTAGAGTAAATTTTTACTCTACGTTGCTTTCAAATTTTGAGTTGAGCACTACAGTTTTGGTTCCCATATACCTTGGTCATAGCGATGGAGTTGGGGTAAAGCGTAAGTTCATTTTTTGTCTAAGTGTCAAAGTGTAGCAGAGGTCGCCAAGTGTCACTATCTAAGCATGAGTCTTCTTTCTCCTCTTTTGTTTCTTTCATTTCATTTTGCCTAGATATTTGAAGTTGAGTAGAAGCTACCAAGTGTCACTTTCCAAAACATGGGGCCGGCCAACTGGCATCATCCGAGGCATTTTTCACAACTCAGGAGGGAAGTGAAATGTGCCACATATCAAATCGCTGCTAAACGGAAGCTTCCACATGTCAGCATTTGTGTCTCATATCGGTACCCACATTTCTTCTTTTTGGCAAAGGTTTTTAAAGGGATAGGGAGTAAAAGTAGTGAAAAGTGCCAGGTGGCAGTCATAGAAGGCCCTGAACTACTTTTCAAAAGAAAGCAGAAGTCACCACGTGTCAGCTTCTAAGAGACTTTGGTTTAAAGCCTACGTTTAAGATTTTGGTTCAACGTAGAAAGGCATCATTTTATTTTGCTCAAGTGCCATAAAGTAGTAGAAGATGCCACATACCCCTAGTAGGAGAAGCGAAAGATACCACGTATCTTCCCAAGAGCAGTGGAGGCTAGCACACGTTATCTTCCAAGAGACCCTCTTTGAGCTTCATTGATAAATAAAGATTGTGGTGGGCCTCGGGTGTGACTTTGAAAGTCTACAGAAGCTGCCAAGTGTCACCATCTGTAAGAGTCCAATATGTGTCCTGAATGATATTACAACACAGCCAGAGAGAAGTGGAGAGAGCCGTGTGTCTTCAATGAATCAGGTGGAAGGCACCAGATGTCATTTTTCGATGGCTTCTAAGTAATAAGAGTATTTTAAAAAAATTGACTAAGTGTCCTCTTATATTTCAACATAACAGAATGTTTTGTGTATCTATTGTCGAAAAGTGAAATGGAGGGAAAATTGGCTGGAGTTAATTCGAGTAGATGAAACAGTTTGCTGGGTAGATTTTTGGAGCCCTCAAGGCATTGAAAGTGTAATCTATTTTGTCCCCTATGAGTAAAGGATGGAGTGGAATTGCATGGGAATGAGAGCGATGCAAGGAGACATATGAGGCTATATAAGAAGAATTGTAAAATCAAATTTGGGGGGGATTTCTCATAGTTATAGACTTTCTAGAGTTTTTGGCCAGTAATATCATTTGCTCTTGTCTCAATTTTCTTGAATTGTAAAGTTGATGTAACTGTGCATGTTTCTGTGCCCTTTTATGTGGCTGAATGAATTAAGAAGATTGAACTCCATGCCTTGGTTGGTGTTATCTGTGTCATTTGCAAAATTAGTCTATACTGTAGATTCTCTGGAGTTGTGATTAGAAATGTCATTTGCTTTTGTCTCATTTTCTTGAATCAAAAGTTCTACATAGTTGTACGTGATTTTTGCACCTCTTATGTGATTGAAAGATTCTATTAAGAGATTGAACACTATGCCTTTGTTGACATTCTCTATATCTCAACAAAAGAATTCCTTTTTGTGAGCCTTTGTTTCTGTTATTTAAATCTCTTACATTGATCATGCACTTGTCTGCTCTTAAATGTAATTAAGTCCTATAATAGTCTCACTGTGCTCAGGTTAGGACTAGGATTACACTCAGGTGCATCGCCATAGTTAGGTTTCATTTCCTACACTTGCATTTCTATTTAATCTCTTATCCCTTTTCCCTAATACCCAATGCAAAAGAAGAGACCAGCTTCTCTAAAATTTGGAGGTTGTTTCAAGCTGCAATGTCCCATAGCTTAAAACTTCCCATTGTTGATTGATTAATATCAAGTGTAATTTTAAATCATCAACAATTTTTGGCATGCCTGGTAGGACTAGTCTTGAAGTTTCTTTCAAGACCATATGAACCAGAGAGTTACAAGGAGTTGGAGTTATGGACCAGTCACCAAATCGTAATCTGCTACAAATCTAGGTATTCTTTTGCCAACTTTGGTAATTAGTCCAAGAAGAAGAGCTAACTAGTTTTTACCAGTACTAAATATGGGAGCCCCTGTACCCCCAAGAAATTATGCAAGTTGGAACACTGGTAACCCCTTAATCCTCCCAACACCACCAGCTGTCTGGGACCCTATCCCAGTAAATGCTCTAAAAGCTCTACCCAAATTTAGTGGACAAGACTCAAAAACACCCTTGGAACATCTTTAAGATGTATCAGATGTTTGTCTCATACATGGTGTCACAGAGCAAAATGTGGCCCTAAGGTTGTTAGCAGCCTCATTCAAAGGGAAGGCCTTAGAATGGTATTGGTCTTTGACCCCAAATACCATATCCACATGGGACCAGCTCAGAGATTAGTTCTTTCAAAGATTTATAGATAAGGGTGATAAATCTTCTTTATTACAGTAGTTAATCACCATTCAAAGGGGACCATAAGAGGACATGACTGACTTCAACACTAGATTCTAGAAAACTTGTAATATAATCCCTATTGCAGCTAAACTACCACCTGGTATGGCCATAGTATTCTATCTCAAGGCTTTAAATTTAGATATATCTATTATGATCTAGTCACTAGGAGGACACACTTTGCCAGTGGCTTATGACTATGTAGTCAGAGTTGAGAATCATTTAATGTTAGGTTGTGGAGCTAAAAGCTTCACCCAGATGCAAACCTGGAGGAGGTTGCTGAGTTCCAGAGAGACCAGAGTTGGTAGTGGAACTGATGTCGGTCATATTCAGTGCAGAGGGCAACCAACATCAGTAGGAGTGAGCTAACGTCGGTCACCTCCAGATAGATATGAACTAACATCAGTCACCTGTGCAGTTTTAGAACTGCCTATTGATTAATAGTTAGTTAACAAACTAGTTGTTTGCATGTTAAGGACTAGTTCGAGTCTTGAGCCACTTGTCTAAATTATTATATGCATGGGATCTATATAATAGACCCATGGGTTGTATTGTAGAGGTGTAGAACTAGGAGAGTTCTTTTGATGGTAGAATCACAAGGGTTCTTCCAGGTATGTAAGATTAGGTTGGAGATCTACATGGGTAAGTAAGATCAGGTCGGTCTATAGGTGTGTGTGTGTGAGGTTCAAAGGTAGATCTACGGGGGAGCAAGATCAAAGGTGATAGCAACACATCAAGGAGCAAGATCATGGTGAGATCTACTTGGAGTACTGGTTCATACTCGATTGTACTGGCAGTATTGTACTGACTGGTTGAGGTGAACAACAGCTCTGTGTTAGCCATTTGTTGTGACCTATCTTGAGAGAAGATAACTCTTGAGGGAAGATTACTGGTATGCCCACAAAGTGGATGAAAGAGTGTGATCTCTTTATTATAATTTTCTTCTAGAATGAGTTGAATACAACTGTGTGTTACCTCTCATATTCTATGTTATTTCTTATTTCTAGTTACTTGTACTTATGGTTAATTCTACATTTAGTTGCTTATACAAAGGTAATCATATGTGCTCTTAAATTTGACAAGTTGTGTCAAAGCTTTGTGGAACCTAGTTCCTATCATTTAATTGATGCTGGAAAGTTACCTCCAAGGCCTCCCATGCCTGTATTCCCAAAAATTACCTTACCCCTACCTCAAAAGGTCCCTAAAGCTGTAAGCCCACCTGTGTCTATGTATACTTACCCTCCATCATCTGCGAAGCAACTGGTCCCTGCTCAGTCATCTGAGATGGATGATATCAAGAGTATGCTAAGGACTTTCTCTAATGAGCTGATTAACATAAAGAGGTAGCATAATAATTTCCCTAAGCCTCCTTATCAAGGCTATCAAGGAAATAGGTTTTCATCCCAACCAAACCAATATCAAGGCCCTCCAAGACAAACTAACCACCAACCAGCAAATCAATTAGTTGCAGTTCCCATGCCCTCACAGACCCTTCCTCCCAACTCAAATAGGGAGATGGTTCCAAGTCAGAATAACTATGTGGATGATACTAATGCTTGGTGTTTCCATTGCAATGATGGTCACACACCCAGAGATTGTCTTAGGGGTAATCTACAACAAAGGATAGTTAAGAAGAGAAGAATGGATGGTTAGTTTGCCAGTACTAGTAACAATCAAGCCTACTAGTCTCCCAGCGTGTAAAATTTAGTGCTAGTGGCTCAGATGCAAGGAATGTCCTTATAACAAGAGGAAGAAATAGCCCCAGAACATGCTTTGTTATCATGGGTTGAGGATGAAGAAGTAGTTTTATTAAACGAAGCATCTACCTCCCAAAGGCCAGTAGTGCAATCTGATTATTACACTAGATCAAAGAGGAGGATCGTAGAGTAGCTCAAGTTTGTAAGTGGTCAAGTCAAGAATAATCCTCCATCTCAAGGGCAAAAGAATGCTACTATTAGACAAGAAGTGCCTCAGCTGGTACGAGATCAAGAGGTTCCTACCCAGATTCAAGAAAAGATGAGGTATCCCTATTACCAAAAGACTCAGTCTTTAGGACCGATCAATGTAGTAGATTAATTAAAGAGAACTCTAGCACAAGTATCAATATGGGATATTTTGGCTATTCTTGAACAAAAGACAATACTGCAAGAAGCTTTGCAAGGGCAAGCAATGCCCAAAGGTACTATTACCAAGGAGGGACCTATTGGAAAGGAAAATCTTAAAGATATGGTTCCTCCAATGGCAACAACCTTCATGAACAAGGAATCACAAGTAAGTAAATCCAAGCCAGAGCCCTTTTATTTGACTCTGATAGTTGGAAAGAAACTCCTGCATAATGCATTGATAGATTTGAGAGCTAGCACAACTATGATGCCCAAGCAAATAGCTGATGCTTTGAAAATAAATTATGAACCCCTTGCAAAAGGAGTTATGCAACTAGATGGAAAAATAGTGCAAACCATAGGGAGAATTAAAAAACTCCCCTTGAAGTTATATACATGTCCCAACATAGTGGTCAACCAAGATATAGTTGTCATAGATATTCCTCTTGTCTTTGGTTTATGTTTATCTAGAGACTTTATAGCAAAAATAGGGGGATATATGTCCCTTGATTGGTCTCACCTCATCCTGAGAACCAAATATTGTTCAAAGATGAAAATTCTATTTGAACCACTGTCCAAAGACCATATCACCAACAAACCAAAAACAAGATTGGAAGTAGATCATGCCATGTTGAATAAAGAAGAAATGATTTTTGTTGAAGAGCTAGGTAATTGGATTGAGCATGATCAAGAAGAAGAAAATAGCTAGTTGTTGGCTATGATGCATAGCAACCCGTATGGGAACTATGACTCTACTGGTTTGGGCACGTATGTCATTTTTGATGAGGATCAAATGATCCCAAATGTTATAAGGAAAGAGGCACATACTACTCAAGATTCATAGGTCTAGACTTTGAATTTTGATGGGGCTAGAAGTAAACATGGTGTTGGAGTAGGAATTTTCCTTACCGCTCCAAATGGTGATAAGATTTTAAGGGCTATCCAATTCCAATTTGCTTGTACTAATAATGATGCAAAATATGAATCTTTAGTACATGGGCTTCTATTGGCCAAGAAAAAGGGAATAAATAACCTAAAACTAAAAGGAGATTTAGAATTAGTAGTAAAGCAAATTAGGGAAAAGGCAGTAGCCAAAAATGTGAGAATGAGATCCTACAGGCATAAGATTTGGGATTTGATAGAAGATTTTAAAGCTTTTAATATTGAGATAATCCCTAGAAATCAAAAATTTGAGGCTGATAGGATGGCTCAGATTGGCTCACAGTTTAACCCAGCAACTAGCCTATTGGTTAATAATGAGTCAGTAAAAGTTATAGTGAGACCGACCATCCTAGATAATGATGAAAATTGGCAAGTGTTTGAAAATGATGCTCAGGTAGTCTCTTTCTTACAACAATCAGATGAGTTCGCTAATTGGTTGCAAACTAAAATTGAAGAGGCATATGCTAATTAGATTATACAATTAAGGACTAATAAGCTCCCCAAGGGATTGATCACCTTAGAAAACTTGTTTGACCCAGAGGATGTAAGCCTAGAAAAGCAAAGGTTCCAGGTAGATAAGGTAGAATATTCTAAAGTAGAGGTGAGTGATGGGAAAAGACTAAAATTCAAGAATTCTGTAACTCAGGAAGAGAAGGAAAAATTAATCATGTTGTGCCAAAAGTATGATAGAGTCATAGCTTGGAGCTATGAAGACCTTCATGGATACAACAGAGACATTACCCAGCACACAATAGAATTGACTAAGGGATCTAAGCCCATCAGATAGAAATAGAGGCCATTGAATCCAAGGATCAAGCCTCTAATGGTAGATGAGTTATAGAAACTTTTAGATTCCAAAATAATATTCCCAATCAAGCACTCGACCTGGGTATCAAATCTAGTCCCAGTTAGGAAAAAGAATGGAGATGTGAGACTGTGTGTAGATTTTAGAGATCTAAATAGAGCATCTCTGAAAGACCACTATCCCTTGCCCTACATGGAACAAATTTTGCAAACTATGGCTAGATCAGAGAGGTTTTCTTTACTTTATGGTTTCTCTGGGTATAATCAAATTTGGCTAGCTGAGGAAGACAGTACAAAACTGCTTTCACTACCAAATGGGGGACATTTGCCTACGTGAAGATGCCATTCAGCTTATTAAATGCAAGAGCCACCTTTTAATGAGCTATGATATAACCTTTGGTGAACTTATAAACAAGGTCATCCTGGTTTATCTAGATAACCTCACTATTTTCTCAAAAAATGCTCATGATCATTTAGAATCTGTCTTCAAGAAATGTCAAGATTTTGGGATATCATTAAATCCCAAGAAATGTATTTTTGCTATACCTCAGGGTAAACTATTGGGGCACATAATATCTAAGGAAGGAGTTTTTATAGATCTCGAGAGAATCACAGCTATAATGGACTTACCTCTTCCAGTAAATAAAAAGGTAGTCCAGTCTTTTTTGGGGAAGATCAATTTTGTCAATAAATTCATATCTAATTTTGCAAGCTTGGTTAGACCAATGACACTCTTTCTAAAGAAAAACATGGTCTTCAAATGGACTACAAAAGGGAAGCAAGCATTCGAAGAGGTCAAGAAGGCTATCTCAGCAGCCCGAGTACTCAAGAACCCAAATTTTTCCAAGCCCTTCACAATGTATGTCTATGGAGGAGAGTCAAGTATTGATGTTGTCTTGACTCAAAAGAATGGCAGGCTAGAGGGGGAGCGCCCAATAGCTTTTTTATCAATAACTCTTAGAGAGTATGAGACTAGGTACAATTTTTTGGAAAGACAAGCCTATGCCATGGTAAAAGCCCTCAAGAAATTCAGGCATCTGATATCAGGGAACAAAATTTTGATACTTGTAGCTCACCCAAGTGTCAGGGAATATATCATGGAGGGGGAAATTACTGAGAAAAGAGCCAATTAGATCACTAAGATCATTGAATATGATGTAGAGGTCAGACCCACCAAGCTAGTCAGAGGTAGGGGGCTGTGCCAATATATAAACCTAAGAGCTTGAAAAGATGTTACCTGAGGAAGTAGATCCAGAAGGAGAGATAGAGATGGTGCTAAAATTGCAAGAGGTTGATTAGGAATCCTAGGTCACAAGTAGGATTCAATTTATGAAAAATGGGGTTTATTTGAGAGAACTCCCTCAAAATAAGAGGAGATATTATAAGATACAAGGAGTTCATTTTGTTTTAATTGAATAAGTCTTTTCAAAATAAATTCTGATGGGAAATTGTTAAGATGTGTAGAATAGGCTAAAGCTCAAAGAATACTACATGAAATGCATCATGGAATATCAGGGGGCATTTTTTTGCAAAGACCATAGCCATAAAGATAAGTGAGGTAGGGTATTTTTGGCCTACTTTATTTATAGATTGTTATTACCTGGTTAGAAAATGTCAATCCTGCCAGTATTATATGGGGATGAGGAGGAATGCAGCCATGCCTCTTAGTCCTATAGTTCTGGATGAACCTTTCACTCAATGGGGTCTTGACTTCATTGGAATGATAAATCCAGTGTCTAGCATGGGTCACAAATGGATATTAACTACCACAGACTATTTCACTAGAAGGATTGAAGCAGTCCCACTTAAAGAAGTGACAGAGAATGTGATCCTAGATTTTCTAAGGGGTATCACTACTCACTTTGGGACTCCCCGCACCATCATTTCAGATAATGCTAAAGCATTCTTAGGGTCTAAAGTATCTGAATTTGCCTTGAGACATGGAATATATCTAAAAACTTCATCTAACTATTACCCTGAAGGTAATGGTCTGGCAGAATCAACCAACAAGAACCTAATAAGACTCATCAATAGAGTAGGGGCTGATCATCACAAAGAATGGTATAAAGTGCTTAATCTAGCACTATGGGTTGATAGAATCACACCCAAGTAGGTGATCAAAATTTCTCCATATGAATTGGTATATAGAAAGTCTACCGTGATTCCCCTTAGCTTGGAAATCCTTGCTCTTCAGCTGATCAAACAAATCAAGATTGAAGAAAATGGCCCCATGCAGGTCAGACTCACAAAACTTCTAGAAGTTTAGGAAAAGGGGGATATAGTCCATGATTCATTGATCAAGAATCAAGGAATGGTTAAGGATTATTTTGATAAAAGGACTTTGAATAGTAATTTTGAGGTGGGCTCAATCATTTTAAGATGGGATGCATGGGCCGCCAAGCTGGGTTAGCATACCAAATTCGAAGCACTATGGATTGGCCCGTATAAAATCCACATGTGCAAGCAGAAGATTTCTTTTGAGCTAGAGTCGATGGAAGAACCTAAAGAGATTCCTATAAATGGAATCTATTTGAAACATTTCAATTGACTTGGGTCTCTCATGTATTATAGTTAAGTAATTACCCTTTTTTGCATTGTTCTTGTTGTTGTTTTCCTGCTTTTGTTTTAAATAAGTGTTTTAAACACATTTTGATAGCTCTTTTAAATCTATAATTCTCACAATTTTGATCTAGCAGGAGGTCGAGTTTTCTTTTTAAGCAGGCTCAAAAGTCCTAAAGGTCACCAATAACTATAGAGTAAATTTTTACTCTATGTTGTTTTCAAATTTTTAGTTGAGCACTACAGTTTTGGTTCCCGTATACCTTGGTCATAGCAGTGGAGTTGGGGCAGAGCACAAGTTCATTTTCTATCTGAGTGTCAAAGTGTAATGGAGGTCACCAAGTGTCATTGTTTGAGCATGAGTCTTCTTTCTCCTCTTCTATTTCTTTCATTTCATTTTGCCTAGATATTTGAAGTCGAGCAAAAGCT
This sequence comes from Torreya grandis, assembly GCA_037957365.1. NCBI lineage: Eukaryota > Viridiplantae > Streptophyta > Pinopsida > Cupressales > Taxaceae > Torreya > Torreya grandis. Next base: position 123,143 of record JARHVA010005200.1, on the reverse strand, counting down.
ACCAAGTGTCACTTTTTGAAACATGGGGCTGGCCAACTGGCATTGTTTGAGGCATTTTTTGCAACTTAGGAGGGAAGTAGAATGTGCCACATATCAAATAGCTACTAAACAGAAGCTTCCACATGCCAACATCCATGTCTCATATCAGTACTCATAATTCTTCTTTTTGACAAAGGTTTTTGAAGGGCTAGGGATCAAAAGTAGCAGAAAGCACCAGGTGGCAGTTGTGAAAGGCCCTGAACTACTTTTTAGAAGAAAGTGGAAGTCACCACGTGTCGGCTTCTGAGAGACTTTAGTTTAAAGCCTGGGTTTAATATTTTGGTTCAACATAAAAAGGCATCATTTTATTTTGCTCAAGTGCCATAAAGTAGTGAACACTGCCAAATGTCACTCTCTGAGCCCCTTCTACTCCATTCTTGAATGCAATGGAAAATAACACATACCCCTAGTAAGAGAAGTAGAAGATGCCATGTATCTTCCTAGGAGCAGCAGACGTCACCATGCATCAACTTTTGAGAGACCCTCTTTGAACTTCATTGTTGAATAAAGATTGTGATGGGCCTCAGGTGTGACTTCAAAAGTTTGCAGAAGCTACCAAGTGTCACCATTTGTAAGAGTCCAATATGTGTCTTGAATGATATTATAACATAGTTAGAGAGAAGTAGAGAGAGCCGCATGTCTTCAATGAATTAGGTGGAAGGTGCCAAATGTTGTTTTTTGGTGCCTTCTAAGTAATAATAGGATTTTCAAAAAATTGACCAAGTGTCCTCTCTCATTTGAACATAACAGAGTGTTCCGTGTATCTATTGCCGAAAGGGAAAATTGGCTGGAGTTAATTCAAGTAGATGGAACAGTTCACCAAGTAGATTTTTGGAGCCCCCAAGGCATTAAAAACACCATCTATTTTGTCCCTTGTGAGTAAAGGATAGAGTAGAATTGCATGGGAAAGAGAGCGATGTAAGGAGACATCCGAGGCTATATAAGAAGAATTATAAAATCAAATTGGGGGGGAGATTTATCATAGTTATAGACTTTCTAGAGTTTTTGGCCAGTAATATCATTTGCTCTTGTCTCAATTTTCTTGAGTTGTAAAGTTGATGTAACTGTGCATGTTTCTGTGCCCTTTTATGTGGCTGAATGAATTAAGAAGATTGAACTCCATGCCTTGGTTGGTGTTATCTGTGCCATTTGCAAAAGTAGTCTATACTATAGATTCTCTAGAGTTGTGATTAGAAATGTCATTTTCTTTTGTCTCATTTTCTTGAATCAAAAGTTTTACATAGCTATACATGATTTATGCACCTCTTATGTGATTGAAAGATTCTATTAAGAAGATTGAACACTATGCCTTTGTTGACATTCTCTTTATCTCAGTAAAAGAATTCCCTATTGTGAGCCTCTATTTCTATTATTTCAATCTCTTTCATTGATCATGCACTTGTCTACTCTTAAATGTAATTGAGTCCTATAATAGTCTCACTGTGCTCAGGTTAGGACTAGGATTACACTCAGGCACATCACCATAGTTAGGTTTCATTTCCTGCACTTGCATTTATGTTTAATCCCCTATCCCTTTTCCCCAACACCCAATTCAAAAGAAGAGACCAAATTCTATAAAATATGGATGTTATTTCAAGCCACAATGTCCCACAGCTTGAAACTTCCCATTGTTGATTGATTAAGATCAAGTGTAATTTTAAGTCATCAACAATAACCTCCTCACTTAGACTGATGATTATACTAGTATCTTAGAAAACTTAAAACTTATAGGAGTAAAAAATCTCACAAGATAAAACAATAAATAAAGGAAACACAACAAGACACATAATAAGAAAACAACACCTAACCATCTAAGGAAGTAATAAGACATGACACAGAGAAACAAAGGCAACTATCACACTAAATATGTGTTAATACACTTATTGTAAAAAAAATAACAACTAATATAAATAACTAATTTCAACACACCTTTCTTCTCTAAGATCAAATGGAAAATTTCTTTAATCACCATGGTAACATGAAGTGATATTACCATATGATGACTAGAGCCCAGTCAGTTCTTGCTCATTAAATGAGAACTTCCACTTGTAGTTGGGGATAGTGGCATGTTCATGGATTCTTATAAGATCAACTACAATCTATTGATCCATTATCAAGTGTATAGGTTGGCTATGTGAATCCAATGCCCAGTCATATTCATCTCACACTTGCCTACCTTATATGAACAAACTCAATTCTACCTCACCCATAGGCTACTCTTGATCAGGCTAAATAGTTTGAAGTGGTCCTTGTGTTATACTTGTAGGGTTGATTTCCAAGAGAGGTGGATATTTATTTTTTATAGCTTGAGTCCATTATAATTTAGTTTCATTTACCAAGATTTAGGAGGCATATTCAAATCGAAATAGTATATGATAACCTTGTTTGAGGACCTCAAACAAGTCACCTTCAAGTGGGACTTCTTGAAATGACATGCTTAGAGGGCTACCTTATTCTTGTTTGATGGAACCATCCCTCTCAATCTAAACCTAGTCATGATATTCCTCAAGAAGATATTAGCCTAACCATATTATGTCAAACATATCTATTTATTGATCCTCACATAATTCAAGTTAGTTTGGGCTCTCTTCAAATTGAGTAGTGGTTGATGTAGGAGCAAGCATATCATAGTTTAAGAAATATTTTGAAACTTTACCTTCTTGACCATGTTCATGGGACTGTAAGTCATTTTATACCATCTTTGATGGATCATGGTAATCTCTCTCATCCATCACCATATTATGATTAACTTGAAAGACATCAAGGTTATCTTGTTAAAGATCTTAATAGGCTAGTTTGCATCCTTCTTGACCCACTAAAATATTTTGAGGACTATCATGATGAACAACAACTTCCATGTCATCAAGGAGGTCCTATAAGTCATATTATTATTGATCAATAGGTATTCATTATTCTTATTACCCACCTTAGTCTTGAAACCCAACCCCTTTTGTATCCTTGAAGGCTGATCTATGTTTTTACTCATCATGAGGCATCCTAATAACAATCTCTTCCTCAACTTCATTTAAATTACCTTAAATATATTCCACCTTAACTTGACCTTCTTTACTTGTCTCATAAATTATAGGCTCCTTATCAAAGAGTAGAATGGAGGACCCTTGAAAGGATTCTATAAGAGAGGTCATGCATGCTTCATTCTTCTCATTTAGCTACTTTTTATTGACATCCAACACCTCATTCTCATTATCCACATTCTCTTGAATGGACCTCTATGAAGGGAATTTTTTGTGCCCTAAAGGAAGGAAGAATGGGGATTGAATGATTTTAGGTTTATCCATCACTTCAACATCTTGGTTATGCTTAAGTCATCTTCCTTTCTTCATGACTTAGGATTTTGACATTAGAAACATGTGTTACAACTTAAGGAGTATATGAAGGTATATTCTCTTGAGGTTAAATTGATTTTCCTACTTCCATTGACTAATACACATGTTAATTTATGAGTTAAATATCTCTCTTTATGTGGGCTTAAAAATAAATCCTTAACTAATCAAAAATCTCTTCATGTTGGTTAGGAAGGGAAAGACTCTGTAAGGTCTGATCTAAACCATGAAACTTGACCCTCTCAACACACACTTCCTCCATCTTTTGCATAGTTTCTTAAATGGAATTCCAAGTAGGTAAGGCTTTATGAGTTTGTGGGGATATTATAATGTTTTGGCATTCGCTTGCCTTGGAATCTTGAGGGATGATGGGATTCTCAACAAAGGACTAATGTGGGATGGAGGAGGGCACATGAAGTTGGTAAAATCATATTTATTTTCCCTCATGGACTAATAGCCTCTCCTTTATGATTGAAACTAGACTACCTATATCCAACATATCAATACTAAGCCTTGAATGATCCTTTCTCATAAAAGATTCCCACCCTTTCTTTTCCTATTGTAATGAGGCTCTCATGCTCTTTATTATATGCCTAGTAACTTCTTGGCCATAACCTCTCTGTGTGTCAATCCTCACCATGTGTCTCTCATAACCTAATAAGATTTGCTTAAGGTTTGAAATGGATTGGTTTGAGACATATATAGGCTGAATATAATCATCATGATGTTACCAAGACTAATTAGGAGGATAATTAGACTTATAAGGTAGTTCGTAAGGCTCACAAGGGGGTTGATCATCTTGATAATAAGGAGGCTCATAGGACTTATGCGAACCATCATGTTGTTGATATTGGTCAATGTAGGGTTGATAGGGATCATAATGAGGTTGGTATGGTCATAAGGATATTTATAAGGAGGTGTATGATATAATTCTACCCCATATGCATCCATTAAACATCATGAAATAATTAAAAACAAGGTGAACTATCAATCAACAAGATGCTCTTACCCTTAAGAGGAGACCTTATGATGACTTGTGACATGAGATTATGATTATAAATCTACCAACTGAGTTATTAAAGCTACTTGATGTCATCCAATTCTACAAGTGAGTGTTCCAATTACTTGAATTTGGTCTCACCAAGCATGCTAAAATTGTTAACATTCCAAACTACACCCTAAGAGGAGGTTTTTTAGGCCTACCTCTAAGTCTGGGGTAACATGGGATTAGCCCAAGGTTGTGGGTGACGTATCTGGGGTAACATGGGATTAGCCCAAGGTTGTGGGTGACGTATGGCTAGGATAAACCTCTAGCTTATGGGGATAACTTCCTTGGTGCATTTATTTAGATAAAATCACTAAAAATTACTAACTTTTAGGGTGAAAAGGGATAGGAGGGATGCATAAAAGGAAACCTAATATAAATATGGGGATGCACCAATATATTTATCCATTATATTTGATCTCTAACAACACTAATGAACCAAACTTGAACTAAAACACTCTCTCAAAGGCTTATATGAATTATTAATTCACATAAAGGTCATGGTGGATGGCTAAAAATTGGAGGTGATGGGTGAGATTCTTGTCTTGAGACACTTCCAACTAGGCAACACTTCAATTATAATCACTAACCTTTGACACATCATATAACCTACATAAGATAGCCTACTAACATCTAGGTGTGGCAGGGACCTAAAAAGGGAGAAATTATTCTACTTATGCATATCAAAGTAATCATATACCCACTAGAGACTAATGTGAATAAGCTAAAATAGTCCATTTATTAATCCAAGAGGTCTACAAGATACAATTCCAGGTAGAGTTTCCTTATACCCATGTGAAGGATGTGTACAAAGGCCTCAAAGCCTCAATATATAGAACAATGAGAAGATACAAAGAGTTAAAATATGATAGAGGTGACATGTACAGGTCATAAATGACCATAATTGACTCCATCATCAATTACAAGCAGCCATAATAGTCTTCATACTCCCTCCATGCATTGGTGGTCTTTAATGGGCAAATTTTGGCATTTAAGTAGAGTGATGAAAGATATTGTGGACTTGGTTGACCACATTTAAGGCATGGCCATGCCAAATATGTTTAGTTATTTCTCCCTTGGTAGTTATTAGGTGTAAATGTGGTCTAAGTTGTCCTTTATGGGTCATCAAGTAGTCCACTCTTCTCCTTGCATGTTGACTAGGCTTGGAAATTGCCCTTTCTTCCATTATTACCATGAAGTGTGTATGCTCAGTTTTGTGTATAAATTATAAGGAATTTTGAACTTGTAATTTTTCTCTCAACATTCCCTTAGCTAACTTTCATCTCTTCTTTTTGATAAAGTAGGCTCACTTAGGAAATTAAACCTAATGACTTGATGTTAACTATATGAATGAATATGAGACCTGAATAAGATCTTAGAAATAGGTGATTAAACATGATAAATGTCTATACAAGTGTCCTACACCATGATCTAGGCCTTATAAGCACTGCACACCTATAATTCTACCTAACATAGGTGACTAAATCACCTCTCAGTAGCTTTTATGGATTGGCCCTTTTACTCAGACTATAGGTGTATTTATATGATGGATAAAGAGTGGTTATTGGTTTAAATAGGTTAAATATGCCTCAAACTACCTTCCTCCATGATTTTTAACTCTTCATCAAGTTTTTCACCTTGTCTCCTGCTCAAAACCTCATAAAAGTACCATTTCTAACAATTTTGTAAAATATTCCATATAAACCAGTAATATGATTGGGGTCTTCTCTAAGTGGAGTATGTGATTCAAGGGTTATCAAGGCAATTTATATGCATCTAGATGTAAATATATCATGATTTATCCCATCAGGTCTATGCTAGGGTTTAAGCAAGGTTTTAAAGGTCTACCATCTTAATGATAGTTCATAAATTAAAAAACTTCAATAGAAAACTTATTTCCATGAATGTCAAACCCATAGACCATTATAAAATCCTTGAACTACTCTTGGTCCTATGTAACTTGTGTGAAGAGATAAGAGTGGAAGTTGGCAGACTTCAAGCCTTCTGCTAAGTAATCTAGGTAGGTTATAGAGTTAGTGATTTTTCATAAATATGGGATATTTAATCTAACTCCTTCCTCCATGGATGGTTATTTTATGTGTCCCCAACTCCTCCTAATATTATTGTCTCTAATTTCCTTTTCCATGAAAGATATGAATGTTTGAGTTGGTAGCTTGAGGTGGCAACATAGTATAGTGGAACTTGAGAGAGATAATGAGATTAATATGAAATTTTACTTAATTTAATATATCTAAAAGATATTATTTAGGGTATAAAACATCATCATACACCTTATTATGGACTTAATTCTTCTATAGGGATCTGAATGTGCCACAAGGTAAAGGTGAGGTCTTAGGGCCTTAAAGTAGTTTTAGGCCTTATAGGCTTGGATTGAGTTTCAAGACACATAGGTGAGTTGGTGACATCACCATCATCATATTAACCTTTTCTTATATATTTTTACCCCTTTTCATTTATCTCTAGTTTTATAAACTATCATCTCTACCCTTATTTCTTAGGTGTACCTTTATGTCTCATTACTAGACATTATTGTCATGCCAGTCTGAGTACTTGACCAATTGGGTTAGGAACTTAAGTAGTATCTTATACCCTTTTTATTGATTATGAGGTTGAAATATCTATGCTTTTAGGGTTTGAAAACACCTTTTGATCTGGACTTTCCTTCAACCTATTCTCTATATACTCCTCATGCTCTTGTAATTAGGCTTAGAGTTTGTGAGAAACCAAGTTTGTGTAGCCTAGAGGCTTAGTTTAGTGCCTTCATACTTCAATTTGAGGATTTTAACATTTTAAAACCATGTTACACTTTTCTCATTTATATTCTGATTTTTTCATACTTATAGTAGAAATAAAACATTCAAATGCCTTCAATTCTTATACATAGGCCTACTTGTATCAGTTTTAGGCCTAATATGACATTAGGCTCCTTTTATTTATCTAAAAGAATAAATATCTGAATGTGGAATAAAATATTTAATATATATAATCATAATCCTCTATTTAACTCATTTAGTATTCACTTCTTATGCAGGGTTCAAGACACTTAGCTCTTCTTACCAAGGTCTTGCTTGAAATTATCTCTTTAGGCCTAGAAGTCCTAATAGTCTATCAAGATTATTATTGATTTAGAGGGTTAGATAATTCCCAATATATTAAAAATAAAAAAAATGTGGATATGTTTTTTACTTACTCTCACTTCACCATTTTTAAGGATTATTGACAATCTCACCTTCTCATCTCCTTGTCCAGGGTTTAGGAATAACTAGGCCTATGTAGCCCTAGTGGCTCAGTTTAAGGTCTACTTTACTTAAAATTAAGAATATTATCTTATAATAAAACTATTATATATATTCCAAATTATTTTTTATGTGTCTAATACTTGTAAAAATCTTTCAAACAAGAAAAAGTCCTCAGTCACTAGTTGTACATGTTTGTTTTAGGCCTGCCAATCTTAATAAGCCATTCAACTCTTCCTTTGTCCATGTCAAAGGTTAGAACATCTCATGAAAAATAATGAAATAAATAAATTTTTTAATATACCCTTATTAAAATCTTATAACTTCATTTTAGTTTAGGATTCAACACATTTTAGGTCTTCCTATAACCCTACCTATCGGTGGCAAATGGGGTCTGCTTGGACTATGTAGGTGTATTAAAGAGGTAATCTTATGGTTTAATTTTCCATTAAGACACTAAAATTTTTATTAACCTTCATAATTCTTCTTATAACTCTATATATTTCTTCATAACCTCAAAACCATTAGTGTTTCACCTACCTGACAGTCATAGGCTTGTGTGCACTCAATAGGGTTTTGACTGAGCTTATTTCCTCTTGGAGTGGATTTTGTGTATTGATATTTTATGGGAAATGATTAATATATACCATATATATTTATATAATCCTATTATTCCTTATAGGTATCTCAACCTTCTATACCTCATCCCAATAACTAACACTCCATTTGCTTGGTCTACCTTAAAAGGCTTGATGTGAATGTGATGAGGACTCATCTCTTAAGGGTTTAAGAATGAGAATTGGCTTGAGGAAAGGGAATTTAAGGACATGAGTGAAAAATTAAATATAATTAATTAGGTATAAATTACATGTAGGCCTTTTAAACTACTCTTGATGGCTTTCTATAGCCACCTTGTTCACTGTTGCAAAGAGACCACATCACATGAATGATAGTCACTTTAAAGAAATGAATTAAAGGATTTGTTTGGCCTGATGGTGGATTACATATGTTTTAAATATAATGGAAACTATAATGGATAAAATTAACTTCACCATCAAACTAAAAACACCAAACCTTCCATTTTTATGAACTAAAGGCTCTATAACATGAAGAAACTTGTTTGCAACATGCAGATGTAACAACCTAAGTGTTTCCTTGTTTTTTAGGGCTCACACATGTGAATTATGGGGTATATTGTGATGCATATGGATATTGAGGAATTTTATACCACACATATAAACACAAATTTTAAAAACCATGTCAAGAATGCACCAAAACTAATGCAATTTTAACCCATGCATAAATGAAAAAGACAACTTGACTACCCAAATTCTTAGCCATTATTCATAAAGCATGGGATATGGATATAAAAATTTATTCCAATGATGGATAGGTCATTATATCCCCTTCCTCTACCCAATATATTATCTCATCATATTCTCTCTCCTATAGATACTGAGCACAAACCTAAAGTGTTATCATGAGCTACCTAGGACCTTGATGTAGAAGTGGACTAGTTTTCGGATTGTCTTACATATTTTGGAGGTTAAAATTATCTAAGACACATAATATAGACCTTCCATGAAGTACATAATATTTTTCAATTCTGACATGGTCGTACAAATCCATGTAAGGACTAGAAACACTTACAAAGCCTTTATTTTCTATATTTTTTCAAGTTTGAAGCCTTGATAAACTATTATAGGTCAAAATGAGGGAAAAGAGGAGTAAAATAACTTTTTAAAATAGATGTTATGGTTATATAAGTTGAAAGGACATTTTTTTCACATGTGGGGCCCATTTGGTGAATGGGAAGTGGGTTTGACTACTAAAAGGTCCCTCTTATGTAGATGCATAATCTTGTTATGAATATAAAATGAAAATGAGACCTTTTTAAGACACTTATAATATAGTGATATACCTAAACACCCCTTTCCCAAAGTTTTATAATGCAATTTAACTAATATGAGGTGTTTGAAGGGTTATTGATGACTTAGGGGGATAAATAAGGCTTGGAACATGTTTGAGTAAGTGAACTATGGAATATGACCTTGAATACATCATAAAACTTTAGGTTATAAATCAAATGAGGATTGGTCACCCTTATACATCTACTAACAAGTCTCCTATTATAAGAAGTGTCTCAAAACAATCCTAAAACCATGAGAACTAGAAACCTTAACTATGTCAAATTAACTTAACCTCTAATAAAGATACTTAATTTTGTCAATCAATGCTTAGACCACCTCTTATGCCCCAAAAGGCCATGACAACTCTTTCACTCTTTCAATGACCACTAAGACCACCTATTACATCAACCAAAGACCTCATAATAGGCCATGACATATGATGGTTTCTCAAGTAATGACTAACAGAAACATGGAACCTTAAACCATGTTAAAAAGGTTTTCAAGAAGTAAATAAAAGACCATGACAATATCTAGACCACTGTTTACAAGATCTAGAGGGGTTTCATGGATTTTTTTAATTTTAAGGGTTGACATTTGGCTTGGGAGGCCAAATTATTAATAGGTATTTGACAATTTTGTTCGATGATTCACTTTAGTGATTTTACTTGAGAAACCCCTCCAACACATTTTAGGTCTTCAACACTCCTCACTCTACATACCCTATATGAATTTATTCTTCAGTGTTTTATGTTAGAGAATTTGTTTGGAATGAAGTATTCAAGATTTTAGGGTACAAGACCTGAATCCACATTTGTCAAGCATTATAACACTTTACCATTTACTATTCATCTATTTTTATTTATGAATTCAATTTTTGATGTTTTACACTTTTCTTTATTTAGGTCTTTAGGGGATATCTTTGACAAGGGTCCTTCAGTGAAGTTACCTGACACATTTAGGACTTTGACAATTTTTTTTAGTTATTTTAATCAGTAAATCCCTCTGATAGTTAGGTCTTTGGTAGTTTTTTTTGGTGGAAAAGTTTTAGACATTGAAGTCTTAGGAAAAATTAATTAGGGTTTTATCTAACTCAGTTATGTCTCTGGGAAAAGTGTTTATAATTTTTATTGAGATACTCACCCACCTCACAAATAGTGTTATACCCTGATTATCAACTATTGACTACTAAAAGATTCACTAATAGATAAGCTAAATATGAATAAGAGATTAAATGACATGTGTCAAAGGGAAATGATGTGGTACTCCTACTAAATGTCAATAGTTCCTATGTGGCATACCCACCAAATGAGGTGGCAAAGTTTAAATTAAACAAACAAATCAAAGTTATAGATGTTGGACACTAATGGTGTATGAACTAAAAATCAATACCAAAGCTATATCAAATTAGTTTGAATAATTATGTGATCATTCAATCTTGATCTAATTTGTGAACTTGCTTACTCTCCTATGATTGATCCCTAGCCACCAGTATCTTTTGACTTAATAGCATACTCAAGAGATATGAGTAATTGAATAAAAAACTAGACCAATACCATCTTAACTACAAAACAATGGCATCCTCATCTAGGGCATTCTAGGGAACTATTCCTCTTTTGAGGTTATCAATCAAAGATTATACTAAGTACATAGGTACACTCTTTGAACTTATTAGATTCAATAATAATTATAATAAATACTCAAAATTATGAGATGCCATACACTAGGTTGATGTGCACATACATGAAGGTAACCTGACTCCAACCTAACACCAATAGGCCAGAAATCTTCCCACTCACAAGACAAGGGATACACTTCATATTTATGCATCCAAAATTCATTACTTGTATCAATCTCCTATGAGATTTGTTCTTCATAGGGAAGATATCTTGAAGAACATACCTAAATCACCTCAAGTAAAAGATAATTTTAGCATGTATCTTTGGTGATGCATTTTAAAGGCACCTCTCCCTTTTTTTCTAGACTCCACCTATGATTTACATAGATTAAAGGCATGTAAGAAATAAAAATTTATTGATAAGGCAATTATTAATTGGATGTTCCCCAATGAGATAATTGATTTAAAATAGAACCAACCCACATAAATAACAAAATTTAGAATGAGAATCTAGATGGGAATGGCCCTACTAAGTAGGCTATTAGGATACCCAAACATCAAATTAATTTACCTAGAGTGGGTTCCATTACTTTATTAGTTGAGTACATCAAAATTAACCTTTTCTATAGGAGAGGTGATTAGAGAAAGGTTACAAGAGCAGATTTTGCATAAGGATAAGAGGCCTCCATAAGATCAGTTTTACATGATGTCCTACTTGTTCGATGTAGTCATGGGGATATTCTACATCCATGATGGCTCACTCTAGATCTCCCCTCGATGTTATATAAAGAATAAAATTTACGACTCTTATTCCTTCATGCACATCTATGCGTAAACTCATAATATTGTACACATCACCAAAGATGTTCACCCATAGGTATGGATGTCCATACATGAATCCCCTTTTCCTGGGATATAAAAGAGTATCTATGATAAACTAGTAATCATGGGACACTACTAGGTATACCCTACCTATTTAGTCATCATGGTAGTTGGCCATAAGGTTACACCTCTATGGTTCCCCAAGTATGTCCCAGATAAATTGGTAGAGTAGGAGATAACCTATTAGCTATCATGGGGAATTGATGAGGACATGTACAAGAAGAAGAAATCCTACCTTCATGATTCTCAATTAATGATTGGAATAATGTGATAAACCAATAAAAAAACATCTATGAGGTTGGTAAATATAGAGAATATTACTCCTTTGATTCATTACCACATAAGTATTAGGATCCCCATGCATAGGTTCAAAACTATATCAAAGGATTGGGCATCAAGTATCGAAATAAGACCTATGATCTTGAATTTTTGGTCATCGATACATAGATTGATGATTATGTATTAGAGAGGGCATGGTTAATTTAGATGGAGGACCTTCTAAATCTTATTCAAGGAGAAAAATCACTTTCCATAAAGGAGTCTCAAACTAGACTCCCACCAACTAAAGGATGGGATACATCTAAATTATGGACTAGCATACATACTCAACCAATAAGAAAATAGGGTAAATATTCTTAGACTCCCCCTGTATAAATTAAGTGAATAAGCAACTTGGTGTGTCAGACACCTCATTAGGAGGAAATCAAGATGAGCCCATCTGCCTAAATTCCTTAGATTCATTGGGCCCTGCCCAAAGTGATATTCCATCATTTCTAGTGGTTCCTGTTATGGTAACTTTAACCATATAACTATATCCTTCCATAGTTATAAATTAAACCATATGATATATAAATAATCCAAGGACCTAGCCCCCTTCCATAGAGCCCATCCATAGAAGGACAATTAGTGGAGCTAGCCACACAAGAGGTAGTTGGAGAGGATATTTCTGATAAGGAGGTAGAGTTACAAAGAGTGAATTTCATGATCCTCCAAGACTCAAAGGGAAAGGCACCATTGCATCATCAAACATTAGGTGAGCCTACACTCCCTCTAATTTACATTTCCCTTATTATTTCTCATATTTCTCTTTTTGAAGTCAGTTCCTTTATTCCTACTTCTTCAATTTCTATTCCTCCAATTCTTTTTCTAACATTCACTCCTATTATCCCTCTACCTATCCCTTCCGCTATTGATCTACCCCCCAAAAAAATAATAAGAGGGCTAGAAATAAAATTAGGGGAATAGTACCCACTCCCCAATTACATGTTTCATCTACATAGTTAAATCTACCAATCCCCCCTCCTAGTCCTTCTTAAGAGACAATAGTGATAACCACTTAAAAGGCTAAGAATAAGAGAAAGCTAATATACACAATCCATTCACTACCACAATATGGTGGAGTGGACTGCTCCAAGATCATATGGAATTTACTCCATGATCCCCTCTTGGGAGAAAATTTAAAGCAAACATTAGGTGAGGTATTAGGTGAGACTAAAACATTGGACACTTAAATCATGGACCTATCCTAGTTAGTCCTCCTACAATGGGAAATGGACATGTATTCAGGGGCCTTAAAAAGGGCTAATCTTGTGATTACCAAATTTCCCATTGTGAGTATATGTTTTGAGAAATCTATAGGGTGTGTATAGAGGGTAAGGAAGATAAAGGTAGAAGATGACACTAGTAAAATAGTCATTATAGAATAAAGAGAAGAAATGTTCACTTTGCCCAAGAGGAAAGATTTAAAAACTAGGGAAATCCCCATATATAGAGAATTTTAAATCCTATATAACAACACACAAAGATGTTCTAGTATAAATACATAAAGGGATAAAATTACCATGGAGAGAGATATAACAACAACTAGATCAACTGTGAGAACAACAACAAATTATTTATGTTCCAAGCCAAATTAAAATGGATGTCTAAAGTGTAACATCTAGATTGTAGAATACCATTGAGGCCATTATTACAGTAAGGGTATAATTGGCACCCCACACAGTATAAACCACCAAATTATTGAATTATTTAAAGATAGATAAAATAAACTCAAATTTCTTATTCTTTTTACAAATAGCAATTCATATGCACATTTGAATTTGATGACACCATTCAAGTCTAACAATGCCCTCAACTTGTTCAATAGAACCAAAGAGGCTAGGGAATGGGTTGATGTGGCTGAGGTAGTGATGTTAAAATATTTAGAGCATGAGACTTACTCTTGGTAAATTTTGGATGAACTAAAGATTTATTAGGCCAAAGATTCCACAACAAGACTCATCATTAGGGCCAATTTTTATTAGCTCTTACAACAAACTTAAAATTATTTCAAATAGGACATACAAGGTAAGACCATAGAAAACATAGAGGAAGATCTCAATTTTATTAGAAATAAGGTCATTAAACTTGAGATTTTTAGATCTAAATTCAAGGCCACTAAATATGAACATGAAAATCTCTTGGATCAAGTGAATAGGGTGCATATGCCTCTGCTATTTAACATGGATATTATTATATGTCAATATGACATTGGGCACAAGCACTATCAAGCATTGGAAGTGAAAAACAATGATGGCATATAAACTCCCATTTCAATATAAGCATCCACTTTAGTGCCTCCAATAAAATCATTAGCCATGCAAGCACCTAGTCAACCTTGAGTCAAAGTCCAATTGTGTATGTATACATGCATAATTTACTCACAATTTACTTATAGTTAGAATAAACATGTAAATTTTATTGAACTATTTGTAATCATGTATGCATTACATTACCATACACATGCTAACTAATTTTGACATAAATGTAATTAGACACAAGCATGCAAAATATGTAATTTTGAGATAAAAAATAGAATTGAGATTCTAACTATAACATGTAACCATAAGTTTACATACACTTGGAGGATGAGGCATCCCCTCCCCAAGTCTATTATATCAATGTAATTTCACATTATAAAGGGTTTAAAGATTTGATCAATACAATAAGAATTCAATTTTGACTATCATGTAATTACATTGGCATTTTATCCTTCCACCCATATGCTATGTTTTAGTTTTAGGGGGTTTCAATTCATTCATTTATGGGGTTAGGCACTCATTTAGTTATCCATGTCAATTATAGACATATTACAATTGGGCACAAACATAGTATATCCATGTAGTTCTCAACATTTATCACTTGAATGTGATGGAATAAATTCACATAAGGAACAAGCCTTATGCACTTACTCAAAGTGTAGTAGATAAAGAACTAGGGCTCATATTGGGCTAGTTATGCTATGGCATAACACATCATATGAAAGATTTGGTCATTTAGTGAAGTATTTTAGAAGATTAATTGGTGAAATACATTTTTGGAAGGATTCTAATGGTATATAGGCATAAATCCTATTTGGGGAGCTAGTGTTGGTCATATGGGTACAAGCCTATATCAGGTTGGTTTTACTTTCTCAAGGGTGCAAGCCTTTGTGTTACTAAGCTTATCATCATTCAATGCTTTAAGGGTCAATAAAATTCCTTAGATCAACTTCATATTATATCTCATGCTTCTTATACAGACATCAAATCTTAGGTGCATGAATCTCTTTATAATTAAGCCATTTTAGTAGAGTATTATGATGATGATGTCATATTTTACATAAGGATTCCATTAACAACTTAGACCTAAGCTTCACTACAACTTAACCTTCATATAGTGAAATTACACTAATATAACTATTGCATTTATTTTACATTAAAATTAAATTAATAAAAAACATAACCAAATTAAACTCAAATATATGCAACACCATTATTCATTTAATCAAAGTTCATATCAAACAAGGTATATAGAAAAGAGTACATGCTTGGCTAAATTACTTATCTACCTAAGCGCTCACATGCAATTTTGGGCTTACACAAAATTGAGTCTTATTGGCATCCATGCTATATCTTATATTAATGATATCCATAACATTATATCCTTAGTGATTTTTTTAGAGATTTACTACATTAATTCACATCTTTCCTTCTCACCGATTTGAGCTCAACTTTATAGCACATATGAACATCTTCTGCTAGGTTAGAGTTGCACATGTCAGGTGTCGAGATGGAGCTTTTTCAATCATTCCATTAGCTCCATTAACTTTCACCATTCATGTTATGATTGCCACATATAGCCATTATTTTAATATGCCCAAGACATCATGTAATCGATTATCCATCTATAAAATAGCGCAAGGTGTGCATTGGTTCCTCCAACTGGTGGAAAAAGGGATCAAAATAGAAATAATACCAAATGATTACCCCATACCAAGATGTTAGTTGAGTTTTTATGGGTCCATATTTAGATGAAATAGGGGGCCAAAATTACCCCATATAAAATTGTTAGTCTACCCTCAGACTAATATTTTAAAGATTTTGGTGAGTAGAACATGGGTGCAATCTCCTTTAGCTTAGCATTGAAGTCTTCAAAGCCCTTGATGATAATTTTGAGTTCCTCAGTGGTGATGTATATCTCTATGGAATCAGCATTGAGTATGAGCACATATGTCTTCTTTAATTCCTTCCTAAAGGCCTCAACACTTGCCTTAGCTTTTATCACTCCTCCACCTAGGATTTCCCCTTGTTCATAGATGTTAGTCTATAAGGCATGGAAGATTGTTTCTAAGTTCTAATCCTAGTCTTTGATCTGGGTACTTAAGGCATTGACCTTCCTAATTATCTAGGTGCATTATAACATACTTTTAGTGTATACCTACACCATTAGCTCCTCTCTCTCCCTATTTTCCTACTTAAGGCACACATCTATGACTGATGCCTAGTTGGAAAAGCTACAAAAAATGGTATAGACTACATTTGTGCCCTCTTGAAATTTGTTAAAGAGTTATTTTACCTCTTTGAGATTTAAAACTAGCTCCTTTTATAGCATGGTGAATGGGTCCTCCTCTTCATCTTGTAATGGCTCTACCTTCAATCTAAATATCAACTAATCCACTAGCACACATACTTTGTCAACCTCTAATAGGTTTAAAATGTCAATGCCATCCAAGAGGGATGGTTTATTTATCTCTATGGACTCAGCTAATTGCTTCATCTTAAACTTCATGGCATGAACTTCCTCCTCTACATCTTGAGTGATTTTTTTCTATTTCTTTTCCCTAACATCATTGATGATGTTCTTTTATTTAAATTCATTAGCCAACAATATGATCACATTGGTAGACTTGAATAGGTTCATGGAATGGGGATTTAGGATGAGGGAGTCATGCCCCTCCTTAGGTTTATTCATACCCAATATGGCCTTTTGAGGCACCTCAAAGTGAGGCTCATCCATGTATCTATAAAATGCAAATGAAATTTGTTATTGTATCCTAGTAGTGGTAGACTAAAATTCATGTATTCTAACATGTACAAACCTTCCTCTATCCACCCATTTTGCATCTTTTCCTTAAGGATCAATTTTTCACATTCTTCTTCTCTAACAACCAGCTCCAAGTGTTCTTCTTCCTCTTCATTGGTGATATCACTATCTTTAGCATTTTACTCTAAGGTTTCTTCTTCTGGTTCATGTAGTTGTTTTTCTTCAGATTTTTCCCCTTTATCCTCTTCTTCCTCTCCTTTGGTGCCATCTTCACCCTCCTATTTTTGTTGGGTCTCTATAGGACTCTCTATTTGTTACTTTTATAAGGTGCTAATATCAACTTCCTTTTCTTTAAGCACCCCTACACTAATTGGGCATGCATATAATGCAACTTAGTCTACTATGATGGTAGAGGCTCTAGACACCTTTTCTATTGCTTCCTCAGTTGGTTTCATGCTTGTGTCAACCTTTTTCTCTTCCTTCTCTTTCTTGGCCTTTTCTTCCTTTACCTTATTTTTCTTGGCCTTCTTCTTTTTACTTAAAACTAAGGCCTTTTCTTCCTCAACCTTCATTTCCTTGGCCTCAACTCTATTAATATACTCCTAATTCTTACTAGCTATGTTTATGGCCTCTCTTTTCTCCTCTAGCACTAGTGCCTTCATAATTTTTACTTTATTCATCCCCAAATTCCTCAAAACCTTTCTATTTTCCTCAATTTGTTGAGGCTATGTGGCAGGTTATTTAAATAAGGTGCTTTTTGGTTTTTCCACTTCTCCAAGCATGGTAGTAGTCCCATCATGGAGGGCCTTCTATAATTCTTCATTATTAGGCTCTTCTCTTGCTTCTTTTATAATTTTGACCTTGGTTCCTACTTCTTCCTCCTCCTCCATCTCTTCAAACTCCTCTTACACCTCCATTTACTCATGTGCCTCTTGTACTTCCATTTCCATCAAGGTTATTATTAGATTCTCAATGGGCCCCTTTGAATTCTTATTCTTATCCTTCTTATTAGGAGCAGTAGTGACTAACACAAAGGTCACGTGTTTTTTATTTGGGGTTGAGAGGGTGGTTTCTTCATTAGAGTCAATTTTTAACTTGGCTCTCTTCAGTTGACTAAAGTGTTTCTCCCTACTTTTTTGGGGGAGATTTCCTTTTCACTACTAGCATCAACTTCCCTTTATCATCGATCTAGAGGGGGAGATCATCCTTCTTAGGGTTTGTGCCCTTTTTTCTTGGCTTCATCTCATAATATAACATGTATATATGTCTAAGTATCAATTTCTTCTGAATGGGATGGAGGTTAATGTAATTTGAGTCATCCTCCTCATCTTTTATATCTTTTCCTCCTAGACACACATACTAACACTATACATTTCTTCTCTCCAAATCCATGGTCTTCACTAGGATGTCCATCTAGTGTGAGTTGGGAATTCTTCTTAACACATCCTTGAAGTACTTTTCAAAAAATACATAAGGGAGTTTTAGCTAACCTGAATGGTTACCATCTATGAGTGTCAAGTATACTACATAGAAGTGTTGCATGAGGGTAAAAGTCATTGTTCAAAACATGTTTTGGGGAAGCTCCTTAGGTATGTGTTATTCCATCTTGAATTCCTCTATGTATTAGGTGCACCATCCCATTACGTGAGTCTTGAATTTTTGGGAGAAGGTGGGCGGGAATGTGAAGTCTTGGTGTTTCAACATTAAGGAGTCATTGTGCATTGGGAAGACCCAAAGATTATATTCATCACCATCAATTATGCAAATCTCCTCTATTATAATTAAAATCAACATCAACTCTCACTTGAAGATCTCTCGCATCATTTGACACTCAAGAACATTATTCACCATTTCTTTAGCAATGAATTTTACTATGTTGAACTTGACCCCATGTGCCATATGGTGGGAAATTCATAGGTAGGCCTTGGTCATGTCCATTTACCATCTATTGGGGAAAAGTTGTAAACTTATGAGGCATATTGGTGCCCTCATGCCAAGGTATTTTTTATCCTTTATTGGGAACTTGAATACTCCCTTATAGTACTCTAGGATTTTAATGACCCTCTCTACTTCAACATCAACTACCATCATATTATGGATGTCTATGCCTGAGTTAGGGAGCCTAGTGATTCTGTTGATTAAGCTCATTATTAACTGCATGTGCTTCCCTACAAAGTAGAATAATTCTCCATGAACATATGAGAGGAGGAACTACATGAGTTCCTTTGACTTTATATTTTAACTTATCTAGGAATAATGGAGTTTTATTCCTATTTTAGTTAAGGGTATAGATTAATAAATTATTATATAATATAACAATAAATATAATCCTAATTTATCTAATTATTTATATTTTTCACCTTTCTAAAAATAGCAATAAATAAGAAGAAATATAGCTTAGCTAGAAAATAAATTGAGACAATGAATACAGAGGTTAAAAATGTTGATGCAAGATTGGGAAGGTGTCATAAACCTAAATCTTGATTTCATTAAGTGAAAGGATAGGAGCACCAAAAAATGGATGCTTTATTGTCCAACACTACTTTCCATTCTTTCTATTGTTGTCCAAACTAATAAAAGAGACCTAAAACTTTTTATGTAATTATATTATGCTTGTGCAAGCATGCCTATGAAAAATCAAGCATTGGTTATTGATGAAACTCATTATGGAGCTCATTTTATTTTTAAACCCTAATCCTCCATCATGCTTGATAAAATGACATTTGAGTCACTTGAGAAAGAGGGGTTAGTGTGAAATATGTACTAAATGTAAAATCCACACCCCTTGTGTGGTCACACTGCCTATAGACTAATACTCCAAAGAGGAATCAATACATATGTAGTTATCCCACCTAGTGTGCTTTGTGTAATAGTGTGATGCAGATGCAAATGCCAATTTGATAGTGTTTGAGGTGGCTAAAGAATAGTATGAGGATTTGAGTAGGTTTGTAACTATGTTGGCTGACTATATGCAAAGAATAGGGAAGTTTGTCTTAATTCTTTATTTATATTCTTTCTTGCTTTATAAGTTTGGTCACCTCCTTTGTAAATGATCTTTGAGTGGTCTTTTATATGGAATAATTTGTCATAGGTTAGATCTATTTATACTAGGCCAACCTAATAAAGGATAAGGACTAGATGAAAATGACTGTTGGGGCTCAAAGTACAAATGGATAGGACTACCAAAATGGGGCACTTCTCTATAGGGATATTCCAAATGGGGTGCTCCTATCCTAAAATCTCATGGCTTAGGAGAATAATATTGGCATGGGAAATACTCTCTAACTAAGGTGGAATGACCATTCAAAAGGTTCTATATGATTGGTAATAAGTAAAAAGGTGTCTAGAAGGGTCATAAGAGCATATAAAAAGGACCTATAGGTGGGGTGTCATAAAACACACTTAAAATACCAATTTGGAAATTTTATATGACTACATTCCCCCCCCCCACCTTTTATTTTTTGATGTAGCAAAGTGAAATGCTAGGATAAAGGAAAACTAAAAAGCTTACTTGATCTTACCTGTAAGGGTGAAGCCCATAAAGATGTGTGATGTTGAGTTTGTATATAGAGAGCACATCATGAAGAATAAATTTTTAAGAGAAAATAAGGAGTAGATCAGTTCTTATTAGACACACTATGTCTAAAATAAGAATCTACAAAGGCCTGATAAAAGAGAGAGGAAGACAAAGGAATAAATACACCTCACTGAGTATGTGAACCAATACAAAACCTTTTGTGATGTTGATTGTTGTTGAGTGATATTCATTGATGCTAGCTATGTATTGTACTAAGAGTAATATCATAAATGGAGCTAAGTGCTTAATTCCCTAAGGGTGTCTCAAGAATATGAAGGTTGGCCCTTTGGCTCCATCATCACCCAGTATGTAGTGAAGTTATGTGATCATATATGTGTTAATCGATGTTTGGACTATGTGTCCAATTCCTTTGATTAGGTGGCTCAAGAATATAAATGCTATCTAGTCCCTTGTCTCCATTATTACCCACTAAGTGTGAGCTATAAATTGATACTAATGTGAATGTGTGTCGTATGAGATGGCTCATAAAGCCCATGAATTATTTGTAATTTGATAATGTGGTGTGGATATCTAAATTTGTACTGAGAATGAGGCCAATCTTGGCCACTTTGAAAGATGGAGATTAAGCTTATATGAAAGCCACTCTAAAACTAAGAACTAGGCTTATATGAAAGCCACTCTAAAATGATGCCAACCACCTACAGACGAAATAAGGCACACAAATACTAAGAATACCTAAGTAATATAATGAATTAGATAGACAAGAAGGAAAATGTGCCATGTACATTTCCCCCAATAATTGGTGTTTATAACATGGATTATGATCTGGAATTTGTACCAATTTCCCAATGTAAAACTAGAATCAAGAGCCATCATGCTATGCATGATGCCCCTATATCTGGATAATCTATGTAAAACTATACTAAAATTGCTTAATTTTAACTAGATTGTAGTTGAAAAAACTATAATTGGCCTTATCTTTCTATCTATTTCTAAAAAATTTGGGTTTTTGACTATTTGGATAGGAGTATCAAAAAGTGGACACTTTATTGTAGGGCACTGTAGTCTGAATGGGATGCTCTTATCCTTTACTATTTCTATGATTGTTCTATTTTTGTCCCTATTTGTTTGGTTTGTTCTACATGTTTTGAATTTTGATTGCTATTTTGAGTGTTTTGAAAATTGATTTTGACATGTAGAGGGCTCTAATCTCTATGAAAAAACCCTTGTTTGTTGCCCCCTCTTTTGAGGGTAGAAATAAAGACCCTACAATGATTGTCCTCAAAATAAATATCCCTACAAGTGTGTTATGCTACTTAATATAGGATATAAAAATGATGATAAAAAAAATGTCTTAATAGATAACATAGTTTATGTTGGAGATTGTTAGATTAACAGGGATATGCCTATATATATGTAACAATGTAATAACATGTGTAGTATACTCAACTAAAATTAGAAATATGATTAGATTTCAAGGAGGGATGGAGTATGATGTCCATTAGGAATCTAAAAAGGCAAGATAATTCATGATGTAGATCATGGTATTGCAAACAACTGAGAAGTAAATAAGTAAACAAGCATGCAAGGCAAGAAGAAAGAAGCAAATAAAAGAGGCCGAGGGGCCAAACAAACAAGGGACATGACACATGTCACTCAAAATAGGAAAATAAAGAATACAAGGCATGTTTAAATGTGCACATACACATATAATTACAAACAAGTAAGATTGGTACGAAGGCCACAAGCACATACAAGATTACAAGAAAAGGACATTGGCAAATATCTTAAGGCACACACAAGTAAAAAAACAAGAACTAAGAAATGCAATCACATCTAGCTACTCATAACAAGAAAGGAAGGCATGTAAATGTTTTAAATACTATCACATTTAATTTATCAAAACAAGAAATTAAAGTATGAAAAACATGTAGTACAAGACTAGGTAGATGCTAAGAAATACAGAAGTGTTATATACTTGTGAGTATCAATAGAATAACTATTTAAGCTAGTAACTAATGTACATCAACATGATAACTAGAGTGTGTGATTTAGGAATGACATAACCTAGTTAGTGTAGTGATGTAGAAGATGCCCCTAGTGCGTAGATATGTCAATGTATGTCTTGAATGTAAAAGTAGGATGCCCCCTCAATGGGTAGAGTGAAGAAGTCAAGGATTTGGGTGTCACTCTACACACTCAAATAAGATCAAGTGAATCATGGTAATGTAGATAAATTGATAAACAATAACATATAATAGTAAAATGTAAGTCTAACATGGTAGAAGTGTAAAGCATGGATAATGTGTATAATTGAAAATTTTTTGGTGTTTTAAGTCATTTAAATGTTTGTTTGTTTTGACATGTTATATTTTTTTTGGTATTTTGAAATATTGTATTATTTTTGGTGTTTTGAGTTGAGCTATGTACAAGTAATCATAAAGAAAATATGTAAAAGTAAGCTAATAAATTATGTATAAAAAAATTGAGAAGAAATAATACAAACTGATGAGTATCATAAGAGACTCCCTATCATGGTGTCCTATATCAAAGAAAAGGATCATGCATGATTGTGAAGCATGATAGAAGTGATGAGACTGTGACTTTGAAAATTATGTATGTTGTAAGTACTCTAAAATATCTATAGTGGAAACTAAATGTGGGGTCTCCTTGTAACTTTGAGAAGTAAATGTAACTCTTGAGCTCTTAGAGACCCTTCTGGTAGTAGAAGAAGCTCTCTAAAAATGTGCTCTATGTGTAGAGGCAGGAGACCTCAATGATACTTCCCCAAGTGTGAATATTATATCTAGAAACTATCTAGAGTCCTAAAACTATCACTAATGTAGTGGTCACTCTAAGAGAGGCCTCTATGGAAGTGTATAAGCACTCTGTGCTAGCAAGGAAGGCTTTGACTATGTCTAAATCTCAATTGGAGCAAAAATTATAACTGGTGGAAGAGCTAAAACTAGTGACTATAGAGTAGGAGATAGCTCTGAAGTAGGGATTGTTAACTCATAAGGAATTACACCAACTGTAACAACCTGATTAGTGTGAATGTATTTTACACATATGTGAACTATAAAATGTATTTCATAATTTTTTTGGATCCATGGTTGACCAAGTAACATTTTTAAGACACCTACACTAGGAAAATAGTAAATGGTGTGGTGACATGTGCTAGACCAACCTGTAGAGGAAATACGATCTCACCTAATGAACTCTATATGTGTCCACTAAATCCATTGATAACTATGTCTGTTGAGGTGATATCCTACTATAAATATCTTAAATGCTAAAGTAATGTCATAGTGCACATGTTAACATTGAATCTATTATCTATAAGAACACTATGAATGGGATGGTGATCAATGTAGGCTCTGATAAAGAGTGCATAATAACTTGAATCATCCTCAACTATCTCTTGCTCTAAGAATAAGATCAAAATTCTAGATAGAACTATAGAATTATACACACCAATCATGTTTCTCAAAGGATGTGACTCAACTAAAGGTGCCTGGTATGTATTTGGTCAAGGGTGTGCATGATATACATGGTGAACACCTGATGTTCCCCCTATTTCTTATTTAGAATGCTATGATAAGGGATCTAGGAAATTTTTTAAAGCCTTATACTATGTTCTTTTTCTTGAAGAGGCTCAAATGGAGTGCCAAGATCAATAAATTTTCCATATATTAAGTCCTATATATTGTGTCACAAACTGATGCATCTATTCATTATGTCACCTAGTGCCCTATGAAAATCATAGAATGCATTCTGATCATATCCACATTGAATAAGCTTAGTTGTATCAACTTATCAAATAGGAGAGAGAGATAAGACATTACATTCTAATAGCTACTATAATACTTTAACTAGGGATACTGGTAGATTGGTAAAGGCTCACTTAGGGGGCTCTAAAGTTGCACTAACTATAGATTGATTTTGAATTTTACTATCATTAACCTTTACTTTGTATGGAACTTTACTATTACTCTTGTTTGTTGTTTTAGATATGATTGTGTACTTTATTTTTCCCATTGAAAGTAATTTGACTTCCCTTTCCTTTAGTGCATGACATAACTCACTGAAGGAAGAAAATGTTTTAAACATTATTGACTCATGTAAAGTTGGTAGAAGAATCTATTTGAAGAGATCTTGTAATTCTTGATCAGCCATGGGGCTAGTCATTTAGCTAAGATAGTCTTATATATAAGAACATAATCTTTGAGATGCTCAGTGGAATTTATTTATATTGTGCAACTTGGGCATAAGAAACCTTATCACATATGTTAATGCTAAAATGAGCTAAGAACATTTTAGCTAAAGGATTGAATGCTTTGATTGACTGATTTGGTAGATTGTAAAACCACTGTTAAGTATAATCCTTTAAACTCCATGGAAATATCTTGGTTAGTAACTAGTCATTTGGTACATAGTCCAAGCATGCTACATGAAAAAATCTTAAGTGTGTCTCTTGGTCACCCTTGTCATCATATAAATTGAGCTTTGGTTGAACAAAACTAGGTGGCAAGGGTGTAGAAGCAATATGGCATTCCAATGGTGTATGAAGTAGAATAAAAGATTTCAAAGCCTGTGTTAGTCTAGAGTCACTTTGCTTAAGATGTATCACCTTGGATTAAATATATTTAATCTCTTACATAAGGGTAGTCACATTAAGAGGTGAAGATGTACTAGCCATAACTGGTGGTACCACATAGGAACGTTAGGCTGTTATAGGGGTTATTGAGACATAATTACCCCTATAGTGTCATGTACAACTAGTTATTTTAAATAAATGAAATACTCAACTTTCTTAGCCTTTTTAATTTCCATGATAGATTGTAAGATAATGGCATGGTCTTGGACCTTTTCCCTAAGTATCTCTCTAAAAAATTATAGAATCAAATCTTTATTGATGGCAACATCATCAACAACAATAGGTGGAAATGGATCAGTAGCCCAATGTGGTAGAGCATGAACATTGGTGTGTGTATCATCATTGTTATTCACATACTTCTCATTGTCAAAATTATCCTCATGAAAATTAATGTAATCTAGGTGTGTAGAATATATAGTAAGAAATTGAGCTAGTTTATTCATGGTATATGGATGGGTAGGAGGAATCTGGGTGAATTCAAGAGAGTTTCTACTAAGTCTTGAATTTTATCTCAAAGGAAGAGATTTAGGGAGATTAGGTAGCATAAGGAAAATAACTTGAAAAATGAAAGAGAAGATTAAATATATGTAATCTAGGATTTGTAAAATAGTGAACTAGAATATGCATAAAAAGGATACAAAGCTCACTAACATGTAAGGTGATACCTCAAAAATCATAAGGACCTAGTATATTTTACAAGGGTTTGAAATAATTGAATTTTAAAATTATGATGGTGAATTTTAAAAATTAAATGTGAAATTTTGATTTATATAT
This sequence comes from Torreya grandis, assembly GCA_037957365.1. NCBI lineage: Eukaryota > Viridiplantae > Streptophyta > Pinopsida > Cupressales > Taxaceae > Torreya > Torreya grandis. The sequence goes on along the minus strand of JARHVA010005200.1, from coordinate 96,739 downwards.
GCAGAAAAAAATAAAAGAATATTGCTAAAATCAGCAAGGAATTTTCCCTAGGGTCTCTAGGGTTTTTATTCATAAATTAAGTAAGTTAGGTTCACAAGATGTTTTAACTTATTTGGGAATAATGGAGTTTTATTCCTATTTTAGTTAAGGGTTTAGATTAATAAGTTAGTATAGATTATAACAATAAATATAGTCTTGATTTATGGAACTATTTATCTTTTTCACCTTTCTAAAAATAGAAATAAATAAGAAAAAATATAACTTAGCTAGAAAATAGACTGAGACGGCTAATACAAAGGTTGAAAATGATTATGAAAGACTAGAAAGGTGTCATAAACTAGAATCTAACTTTCATTAGGCAAAAAAATAAGATTGCCAAAAGTGGATGTTTTTGTATCTGATGTTATTATCCATTCATGCCACTATTGTCCAGATTGATCATAGAGACCTAAAACATTTCTAGGTAGTTACTTTATGCCTATGCAAGAGTGACTATGAAAAATCAAGCATTGATTATCGATGAAACTAATTATGGAGCTAATTTTTTTTCAAACCCTAACCCTCCATCATGCTTGATAAAATGACATTCGAGTCACTTGAGAAAGGGGGGTTAGTTTGAAAGATGTAATAAACATGCAATCCATACCCCTTGTGTGGGCATGTTGCCTACATACCAATACTTTGAAGAGGGATCAAGCCATATGTAGTTCTCTCACCTAGTGTGCTTTATGCAATAGTGTGATGTAGATTCAAATGCCAAATTGATAGTGTTTGATGTGGTTAGGGACTGGTATAAGGATTTGGGTAGGTTTACATCTATGTTGGGTGACTATGTGCAAAAAATAGGGAATTTTTTCTTAATGATTTATTTGTATTCTTTCTTGATTTGTAAGTTTTGTCACATCCTTTATAAATGAGCTTTGAGTGGGATTTTATAAGGAACAATTGGTCATAGGTTAGATGTATTTGTGTTAGGATAACCTAATTTAGGATAATAACTAAATGAAAATGACTATTGGGGCTCAAAGTACAAATGGATAGGACTACCAAAAATGGGACACTTTTTTATGGGGCACTATAATCCAAATGGGGTGATCCTATCCTACAGGATTAGGACCTAGGGAAATAGGATTGACACAAGGGACACTATCTACCTGAGGTGGAATGACCATTTAGAAGGTTTTGGATGACTGGTAATGAGCTAAAAGGTGTCTATGAGGGTTACAAGAGAATGAAAAAAGGACCTATGGATGGGGTGTCATAAGCCACATTCAAACTACCAATTTGGACATTTTATATAACTACACTTCCTAAAATATGGAAACTCATAGAGCTAAGTTACATTAGTGGTCACAAGTCTATCTCAGATAGAGACATTGAATAATGTCATGCCCACTTCTATCTTGGCCCCCATGTCAACCACCCAATCTTAAGAGAAATCTTGTGTAATTCTCAAGGTGTAGTGGTTTAATTATTTTAGTTTTTAGGTGTGCATGAAAAATACCCAATTATCCCCCACCAAGGCCTCCAAGGGAAACTATATTTCCATGTATGACATCTTTGTGAGCACCTTAGGGTTAACTATTGTGAATCTAACCCATTCTACCATCTACACCTTCTTCTTTGTAGTGGTTTTTTCTTCTATCATCCATACCTATTTATCATCCTTCTAAACCTATGGTGGACTATAACTCATATGTTTCTTTCCCATCCTAAATCATCTAGTGTTAAAGCATGATCTATTTATCTTGTCAAAGCCTATAATGTTTCTTATCTCTCCTCGTAGTTGCAAGGTCTATGACTACAACTTCAGATTTTGAGATTTCATTTGCCATTAATGATAGCCTTGGAATCACTAAAACTTTCTCTTATTTGGTTCTCTCATAATTTTTGCCCCACAAGCCTTTTTTCTAATCTCAATTGGAATGCAATCTCCTTCTCTTTGCAGTTGTTCTTATTTGGTGGTTTTGGGTGCTTAGGTTTTCACTTTAGTAGTGTTTACTTAGTTCATCTTTAGTTTAGATTGGGTTATGTGATTAATTTTACTTAAGTTTTATAACCTAAACAAGTCATCATTTTGATTCTTTATACCCTTAATTTAACTACCATATTAATTATAAGTGAGTAATGGCATGGTGATGCCTATATTTATTGAAATCTATTAAAACCCATGAAATGCTTTAAAATCCACTACCACCTATGCATTTAATGTGGATTTTTGTGCCTTCACCATCACCTCATTGAATTCTCTAAAAAATATTTTTGGTTAAGTGACATGTAGATCAAATGGTCACTTCCTACATAACTTTGAGTGGATGCCAACTTATCTAGACAATTTTCTTCTTATGCTTTATTCACTTGGCATGACCTTCACCTTCTTTATGGAAACCTAGGTGTAGCACTCCACATGCACATGATTCAACCTCTAAGGTTATATCTTCTCTTTTTACTATACTTTCATTTTAAATTCACTTTCTTGTCTTGATTGATTTCTCTATGCTTTTCTCTCTTTCCTTGGCCTATCTCTACCCCATAAAAATCCCTTATAATGGTCCTCTAGTACTTTAATCTCTAGGTTTATTACATAATTGGCATCTTGTGCAACTTTCTTCATCACTTGGTACTCATATCTTTAACGTCAAACAGGCTCCATGCACCTAAAAACTTAGGTGTCTACCCTTAGGTGCTTAGAAAGTAACCTTGCTCAACTCACCTGATTGGTATTATGCATGGGAGTGCCAAAATAGTTTGATTATAGGCCCTAAAAGTGCCTCACTTATTCACTTATCATCAAAAACACAAAATATAAGGAAATATTTGTCTTATACTAAACATTATTTTGGTTAGCACAACATAACTAACTTGTGACCAAGAAGTTGATGACTGATGGTGTAAGTGCCATCCTATTACCTATAAGGCTTCAATTGGTTACCATTTAAATACCCAAAGAGCATTTCACCTGATAATGTGAACATCTTGCATTCACTAGTTTCCAACATGTTATGGATGGCATATGGACCCATCCACCTAATTTTTAGCTTTCTCAGGTACTTGAGGTACTTGGTATCATACAGAAAGACCAATGATCTTTTAGCCAGTATGTTGCACTTAATATAATTATCATGTCACAGCTTTTGTTGTGCCTTCTCTATCTATTGGTTCCACCTTGCTTGGCATGTACCTTATCCAAACACTTCAAGTCCTTCATCCATGCACTCAATGATTCTTAGTCATCCAAATGACCAATATATGCAATGTGCAATGATGGGACCATGAAATCTATTGGTAGAACTACCTCAACACTAAACACAAGTTGAATTGGTGTAACCTTGTTTAGGTACTTGAAGGTTGTGCAATATTCCTATATTACTACCAACACTTGATTATCCCAATCTTTGTGACCAACATCACATACCTTCATGAGGCACATTCCAAGTATCTTATTAAATGCCTCAATGGTATAATTTGACTATGGATGATAAGGGGTGGTCTTATAGTGCACCACCATATATTTGATCAGTAGGATCTACATAGTTTCATTGATGAAGTGTGTGCCTCTGTCATTAGTAAAACTAAATGGACACCCATAGTGACTTATGATGTTATCCCATATGAACTAAATGGTTTTAATGACTATGTAGTTTTTTTTATGCTACCTTAACCCACTTAGTGAAATAATCTGTCCATTAGAATGTATCTTATGCATGTGTGCCTTGCTACAAGAGTAACTAGCCTAATGAAATTAATGGCCTATTTTTTAAATGGTGCCTAGGAAAAAATGAGAATGAGGGGTATCTCAACTTGATAGTTAGGCTTCCTTATGCATTGGCATATGTCACATACCCTGGCATGGTATTTTACATCTTAGAATAGACTTAGCTACCACAAGCCTAACTAAAACACCTTACACATTGTAGCATATATGGCATAATGACATCCTACTATTCTTGTATGTGCCTTTCATAAAATAGAGTCTCTTTCATGTTCTAAGACACACCAACATAAGACTTTATCTTAGCCTAGTTTGTATAGTTCCTAGTTGATGAGCTGAAAAAGGGCACAACAAACTATGAGCTATTTATATTCTTTAGTTGTCATAGTCTGGGATGCATATAGAAATGTTATAAAATCATCTATTTCATCAAATTATTTAGGGACACACTAGATTATATATAGTTTCACATCCATCATGCCATCTTCAATTTGTACCACTGCATCACTAGAATTGATGCAGGATAAATAGTCAAGGCCCAAGTTTTATTTTCCAAGATTAATGATAAATATGAACTTTTTTTTTGATAAATAACTATCCATATAAAAATATACCCATGAATAATGGTCTTGTTCATGAGGTACTTAATCACCTCATGATATATGAAGAATATGAATGGGGTCACCAACATGTATTGCCTAAATTTTTTTAGGGTGTAGACCATGTCCAACACCTTATGCTTAATGGTGGTATAGTTATGTTATGCTTGGGTCAGTTTCCTACTTATGAAGTAGATGGGATGATCCATTTTTCCTTCTTTAGGCTACATTAGAATGGTGGTAATCATTTAAATAGATGCATTGACATGGACATAGAATAGGGTCATCTTATCAGGAAATTGTAAAATAAATATGCTAGCCAATTTAAGATTCAAAGTTTCAAAGGAATCCTCTTGCATTACACCCCAATAGAATGGGTCATCCTTGTGTAGGATCTCATATAACATCACTACAATATTTACATATCTCTTTATAAATTTATTATAGTAGGTACAATGTCCAAGAAAGGCATGAACGTCTTTCTATATCAAAGGGGTCTGGAACTAAATGATTATTACAATCTTTGAGGGATCGATGAATAGACCATCTTTATAGATGATTATTAGCCATATGATTATCATTGATATTGAAAGGGGAATTATGATTATCATTTATGCTAGAATATTAGGAAGGATTGATAGAGAGAAGAACACATTTTAAAGTTGCACAGTGCAAAGTTGTCATGCTTTTATAGAGAGCATTTCTAGACCACTTAAAGAGCAATTAATAGAAGATCTACTATGGGTTTTTTAATGGCATCTTAAATACATGGTCTATAGGCTTAGTTGAGAGGAAATGAGCTCATAATTGATTTATCTTTTCTCTTAGACATTATTAGGGTTTCATAGTAAAACCCTATGATATTTAGTCATGGCATTCACAAGCATGTTTTATTTTAATGTTTACTACATATAGGTAGGAACTGATTACTTAAGTTATATCTTAAGTCCTTCTCACCATAGTACAACTAGCCCCTTCAACTGGGCAATTACCTACTCAAGCAATGATCAAAAACCTTAATATTTCATAAGTCTTAGATTAATATTTGTCCTAGATCGATCAATAGTTAGTGCTTAATTATACATTAAAGATTTAATGAAGCGTAGCCAAGTCAATTTGTCAGAGGCACCTATAAGTAAACATTCTAGTGACAAGTATCACAATCATGGATCTTAAACAATAGATCTTAAAAGTATTTTAACTTCAAATGGTCAAAGATTAACATGAGAAGGCCAAGTTTCATAATAGTGAGAATTGATAGAAAATGTGTAGAAGGAACATGAGGATTCCAAGTGTCACATTAATGGGAGCTTATCAGAGATAAATTTGGAACTTGTCATAAGATCAAATGATGAGTGTGTGATCATATAATGAAGATGTAATGGATTAAGTGGACTCAATGGGATCAAGTGCTTGATGTTTTATGACATAAAGGAGAGTTAAAGATTGATCTACTTTGATGAGATTAATAGAGCGTATTCATCCAAAGCTTTAGAAGTAATGAGATTAGACTAAGTGATAAAGGTTTAATGTTAGATAGAGGTAAAGTTTATGAAACTTTAAATATCTAATGGTACATGGGATCTCAGATCAAAAGATCTAATGGATGCATCTTAAATTTGAAATATTAAAGCTCAAAAACATACAAGTATCCAATATAATGCATGAGCCTCTCATAATTTGATCTAATGGATGCATTTTAAATTTGATAAAATTGAATGAGGATAATCAAATCATGGTGTAAAACTTAAGTTGAATGGTCAATATTTAAATATTTTTTCATCACAACGGTCAAGAGAAGGACCATATAGGAAATTTGCATTATACAACATAGACAATGATATAGATCATTATGATCAATCTAAATTGTGTAATATGGCATGTGTATCAAAACCAAATCACAATAAATGCTAAATATAGTAACAAGATAGAGAATCATGGTAGTGGAGCATGAATTCAAGACACAAGAACTTGGTTTAAAAAAAATATGAACTGAGTCCAAAATTAGGGTGATGTGTTAGCAAACAAGTGTGAACATAGAGAAGATTCAAAACCTAGATCAAATGTTTATATATATATATGTCATCTAAGATACAAGATGATGATTTTGAAGTGGTTAAATTATGTTAAATGAAAAATAGAGACATAAAAGAAGAGTGGTAGAGAATAATAAAAGAGAAGAGAGAAATGTATAGAGCATGAGCAATTACAGACCAGACCTATAACTAAGAATTGAAATTAAATTCTTTTATGAATCAATATTATAATCTATAGTTGTATCTCCATATTTTAGATATAGATCTGATTGGTGGGTTCTATCATATAATTTGATTTGGTGCTTAGTTAAGGATTTGGTACTTCCTTAGATTAGGTGTTCTTAAACCAAGGGATTGGTGTCTCCTTAGGGTTGATGCCCTTAAATGTTGTAACTAGTGAGGTTTTTATTATGAGTTTGGATTAGAATAGTAGATTCTAATAGCTATTCTCAACATGGTTTTTTCCATATTGGTTTTTCCAATACATATGGTGTTGTGTCCATTTTTGTGTTTATGATCTCTACATATATGTTTTGATTTGCATTAAATGTATTAAAGGAATAATTTAATCAATCTACTAATTCACCCCCTCTTAGTAGATAATTGTGTTCCAATAATTGGTATTAGATCCCTAGTTCCTTATAAGAATCTTAATCAGTTCAAGTAGATCTTGGATGGTGAAAACAAATGGCTAGTCAAGAAGGTTCTTCCTCAAATAAAGAACCTCTCTTTGATGGATCAAACTATGCATTTTAGAGAATTAAAATGGAATTATATTTATCTTCTTTAGGGTTTTATATATGGATGTCTATTGTAAAAAGATATACATCTCCTACTACAACTCCTATTGATCAAGCTACCAAGAAATAATAAGAGAGCAATGTCAAGGCTAAGAATTCTATTGTATGTGGATTGTATAATCTAGAGTTTGTCAAAGTGATGTATTGTCAAAATGCATAAGATATCTATAATAAATCAAAGATCATCTTTGAAGGTGATGACAAGGTAAATTAAGCCAATATATAAACATTCAAAGGCAAGACTGAAATCCTTAAAATGAATAAAGAAGAGAAAATTGTAGACTACCTCCTTAGAGTAAATGAAATAGTCAATGTAATTAGAGGCATTAGAGAAGAGATGAAAGATCTGGTCATTATCAAAAAAGTCCTAAGATCTTTATCATCAAGGTATGATTCAAAAATATATGTAATAGAAGAAGCACGAGATTTGGGTAAACTCACTATTGATGAGTTGCATGGAACATTCACAACCTATGAGATGAGAATCAGAGAAGTAGATACCTTCAAGAGAGTTGCATTCAAATCATCCAAACTAGTAAAGGAAAAAGCACCTACATCTAGTTCTGAGGAGACTAATGAAGAAGAATCTAACTTTTCCATAAGATTAAGAAGAGGGTCTATAAAGTACAAAGTTTAGTTACCCTTTAAATGCTTTAACTATGGTAAAATAAGACATTTTGATACTAAATGCCCTTATAAAAAAATGATAACTTTGAGCAAGAAGAGGATAGTAAAAAGGTAAAACCCCACTACTTTAAGAAGAAGAACTTATTTAAAAATAAGAAGGGCCTATACACAAGAGAAGATAGTGATTCATTGGATGATTGTGATAGTTATGATGATGACCATTACTGTACCTTTGTGGCTAAATAAAAGGAAGGTCTTATTCATGACATTAGGATCATCTTCTATGGATAAATAAGAAGTTGAATACTCAAATGAAGAAGAGGAATGATAAGTGGATTTAGAGTATGAACTCATTTGTGCTCTAGATGAAATCGACAAGCTGAGAAAAGAGAACTTAAAATATAATAATCTTGGACAAAAATAGATTTAAAAAATGGTCAAAAGTATTGAAAATGTGATCAGATGGTGGTTAGCCTAAAGACACAAGTTAAAGAGGCTAAAATAATAGAATATGTAGTCAAAATTAAACTAAATTTCAAATCTTATGAGTGCATGAAGTTAAAATTAGAAATAGTTGCTTTGAGTAAAGAATTTGAGAAAGCTAGAGAATAATTAGACAAATGTCTGAAGCTAAAATGAGGTTTAGTAATTATTGATGAGTTAATTAACTCTTAAAAGCCATAAAAAAAGATCTGGTCTTGGTTATGAAAAAGGAAAAAGTCCCATAACCAGTACATATACTAACCTATATGACAAATTCAAAATAGAAGGAGAATTAGGAGCAAAGACATAGAAAACTTTCAAGAATACAAAGATAGACACAAGCATTACTGAAGTAAAGAAAGCTGAAAGAGAAAAGAAGCCTGAAGAAAGGAAAAAGAGCAATGAGAAAATATCTACAAACTCAAATAAGATGCATAACATAAAGTTAGCTGATGCAAATGGTTACACAAGAATGAGAGACTACAAGAAGTCATAATTTAGAAGAGCTCCTCATCCTGCACAAAGAGATTCTATGACTAGGTATTACTCATCTTTCTATGGTTATTTTTATACTTGTAATCAATTTGGTCATAGGGATATTGAATGTAGGGTTGTACCTAAAAGGAAAACAAAATTTGTAAGCATAAATTCATTTTCACCCTTGTTAGATACAAATGTAATATGCTATAATTGCAATAATTTTGGTCACATAGCTAAACAATGTAGAATAAACTTTATAAGACCAAAAATACAAAAGAAAATCATGCCTCCCAATGTGAACAAAGGTTCACAAGTCTTTAAATAGGGGAAAATAAGCCAAATAAGAAACCTAAAGATGTGTGGAAAGTGAAATATCAATTTACGATTGCTCAAACTACACTCCATGCCAAGGAGTAGAATTTGTGGGTAATAGACAGTGGTTTCTCAAAACATATGATTGGTGACAAGAGAAAGTTCATTAAAATAAGTAAATGCAAGGAAGGATCTATCAACTTTGGAGACAACATTGTAGTAAAGATCTAAGTTAAAGGAACATTGAACATAGATGGGAAACTACCTACACATAATGTATTTTATGTTGAACGATTAAAGCATAATCTTCTAAGTGTCAGCCATATGTGTGACAATGGATATAAGGTTATGTTTAATGCATAAGGATGTAAGATAAGGAGACCTCAAAGATTAGTTGTAGAAGGAAAAACAACTAAAAGCAACATTTATAATCTTAATGAAGTGAATGGTAATAGCTGACTGATAGGAAATATTGATGAGAATTGGTTAATGCATAGAAGAATGGGTCAAGTCAACTTTGATAACCTAGTCAAAGTGAGATCAAATAACTATGTTAGACACATGCCTAAGATAACAAAACCTATAGACACTACTTGTAAGAAATGTCAACAAGGTATATACACAAGGGTTAGATTTCAAACAAAGGAGTATGCAACTATAAAACCTCTAGAATTAGTTCATACTGATCTTTGTGGTCCTAGTAAGACAATATTATCTAAAGGAGAGAGATACTTTATATTATTTGTACATGATTACTCAAGAATGGCATGGGTAACCTTTTTTAAGGATATGTATAAAGCATTTGAAAGATTCATGATTTTTAGGCCCATGGTAGAGAATGAGATTGGATGAAAAATCAAATGCTTAAGATCTAATAGAGATGGAGAATTCATCTCAAATGAGTTCATAGAATACTATGAGAAGCATGGAATCAAAAGGCATTACTCTACAGTAAGGAATCCACAACAGAAAGGAGTTGTTGAAAGAAAGAACAGGATAGTCAAGGAGATGGCCAGAATAATGTTAAAAGAGACCAAGTTACCCAATGCATACTAGAGAGAAGTAGTCCAAACAATAGTATATATCTTAGATAGAGTTCAAATAAGGGTAAACAATCATAAAACTCCTTATGAATTAGGGTATAGAAAACCTACCTCTATTAAGTATTTCAATATATTTGGAAGCAAATGCTACTATTATCACTCTTGAGTGCACCCTGCTTGAAGATGTGAAAAATACACCCTCACTCTAACTAATACACTAGGAACTTCTCATAGTGTGGGTGACTATGTACTAATAAGAACCTCTAGAGAGGGTTGGTTCCCTTAATATTTATCTATTAAAAATAAACTATTTTGATTTTTTGGGATGAAAAGGTGAAGGGGAAACTTAAAATAAATCCTAGTTAAATGGGGTGATACACTTGAATTATCTAAATCCTCTAAAGTTACTGAGATCAATGCACACATATACTTAATGAAATTTATATTTCTATCCTTAAGAAAAAATGTTTCAAATGAAGGGTTGAAAACCTCTTTAAATGGCCTACAGAAGGGTAAGATAGAGAGAGAAAGGTGAGGAAGGGACCTATAAAAGGGAGATAAATCTCATTTATACATTGATGCACAATCAAATACACACTATTCTTCTATCAAAACACAAATACAAAACAAAAACTCCTTTATTGATAAATGGTCTAGCTTACAATTTCTTTCTTAAAACTTTAGGCATCCCCAAATAATCACTTGATTAAGTCAATATATAAGTTTTAAACCCTAAAACAACCCTAATTACATTTCAAAATGGGGAGGGTTAGTCTTGGTTGACTCAACTCAAGACTCACACCTTTTACAATGTTTAAAATATTTAATAAAACCTTTTCCTTTTACAAAACTTGCATGCTTATCCCAATCTTGGCACAAGAATTTAGTGGTGGGGCTAAGTTTGAGTCAAAACATTCATCATGCATGATGCTATGCCAATCTCCAAACATAAACTCTATTTGAAGCTAAGTTGGAAGTGTTTGAAAATTCTTTTATTAAAAAGATAAACAAGAGTGCATGTATGACATGTCAACTAGTCAACCAAAGTGCAAGACTAGCCAACTCCAACTCACTATATCTTGCATGAAAAGGGGCTTTCAAAATTGAAACATGCATAAAATTCCTTGTTATGATTAGATATATAGTATTGAAACTCTATGTTGTTCTCAAGATATTTTGCATTAAAATCATGAAACTACTTTAATCATGAGAGAAACTATTCAGAATCACCACAAATCTCCTCAAGCCCCTCATGCATTTGAGTCTCCCATTTGAAACTGAGAGAGCCATGTATGTCTTTGTTTTTTTCATAGTGATGCTCCACCTGGATGCATCTAACCAAGATTGGTTCACTTTGTATGTTCTGCATGTAGGATGTAGACCATGTCATCAAAGTTAAAATTATAATTCCTCATTGTCTTTGTTGATTGGATGTCAAAATTCAGTAAGACCCTTTGAAAACTTGATCAAATACAAATAACTACTCATAAGGGCTCAAACTTGACATTTGTAGGACCATCATTGGATATTTGAATCCTAACAACTATTTACTACTACTGAAGTTGACATTCACACAACTGTCATTAATTACTTTAGGTCATTTCCTTTGGATTTTTCTCTTTTAGCCATTTTCTTATGAGATTGACCCTTAGGAAATCTATTTCACCCTTTTGATTTAGTATTTTTCTTTTAGATTTTTTCCCACAGATAATTGCTTCAGACTTTTCTCTTGAAAGAATTCATTCATTTCCCAAAAAATTCATTCAAACTTTTTATCTTTGAACAATTTCCATGGACAAAATGTCTAAAGGAATTCATGTCTGTAGGAGCTCTATTTTGGGCCACTTTCCCAAAAATAATCCTTCAGGTTTCTTGAAATGCCCTTTGGCCTTTTGAAAAAAGACCATTTTGTTAAGAATAACCCTTCAGATATTTGAAAATGGACCATCAAATTTTTGAAATGGACCTTTGGATTTTGAAAATTCCCCTTTGAAACACTAAAAATACCCTTCAAATTTCTTGAAATGGTCTTTTGAAAACCTTGAAAATACCCTTTGGATTTTTGAAAATGACCCTCGGCCTTTTTGGAAATGACCCCTTTTTTATTGAGAAAAGTGCCCTTTAGATTTTGGAAAAGGACTACTTTAATAAAAATATCTTCAAGGATCTGAAAATACCCTTCAAGTTTTTTTAAATTACCTTTTCCTTTGTGAAAATTCCCTCCAGAATTCCTCAAGAAGTGCCCTTTGGAATGTTTTCCTGAAAGATCAATTTCTTCAAATTTTTGAACTAGACCATTTGGAAAAAAAATTTAGGGGCACCTTTGATTCAAAAAGAACTTTTAAAACTTTCACATAGGACCATTTCTCAAGAAAAGAACCTTTCAGGGAAATTATTTTAGACAAAATGTCTGAAACAATTCTTGACACTTAGTCAAATGGATGAAATCAAGGTTCTCATTCCCTTTTACTTACTTCAGGTTTTTGGATTGAAGTAACTAATATGACAAAACCTAAATTCTTCTTTCCAAGAAATCTTGAAGTATATCTTCTACTTGTCCCTTTTGAAATGCTCTGAGCAACATAAATACATTCTTGCAAAGAACATGATGAGTGAAAGAAAAAGACCCTAAATCATCTAAACAAAGGTCCTGTTAAACATGGGTTATATAAGGAATATTTAGGGATAAATAAGTGACTCAAAAATAAAATTGGCATGATGTAATGACTTTTGATAACACTTTTGACACTTTTAACCCCATTTTTGGCATTTTAAACCCAAATTTGCACTTTTAGACCATAATTAACTACTTTGATGAGCTACAAAGGGAAATTGACCGTTTTTGGAAAAGTTTTGAATAATAGGGGTAGTAATTTGGCCTTAAAAATCCAAATTACTAATAATTTTTGTAACTTTCATGGTTTCACCAACTTGCTAGTCAAAAGAACTCAAAACTCTAGTAAGGATTGACCAAGACAAGCATTAAAATTGGAAAAGTTTGCACACAAATACTTAATAAGAGAAACTGACTTAACAATAATAGACATGTGCACAAGTGCACTTAGAGGAAAGGACAACAATAATTACTGAAAGGTAAAATAACTACTACTAAAATAATGTGCTAAAGATCACTTAGAAGAATGAAATTATGACTCTATACAAAGGAGTGACTCTCCTAATAGAAGTATTTATGAAACAACTCATTTAAAAGAATGGGAAGTTCTTCTCCACTCAATTTGGATAATTGAAAAACATTTTTCTTCTTGTAATCAGTGATAATATAAGGTCCACTCTAAAGGCTATCAAATTTGGAGTGCTTACCTAGCTTTACACATTCCTCATCCCATTTGACCACTATGTCTCCTTGCTAAAATATTTTTGATGAATCTCTCTTATAAAATGTCTTCTTGACTTGATGTTTATTTTAACATATGGTATGTATAACATCATCTCTTATCTTTTATAATTCTCTCAATTCATTCATTCTTACCTCCATTGCATCACTTTTCAAAAGATTTAGCTGGTGTGAAAGCTCCAAAGCTAGAAGCTCCAATGAGATAGGTAGCCTTGATTCTATTCCATAAACTAGGAGATAAGGTGAATGACCAATGGATTTATTATGGGTGATTCTATCATCCCATAAAGTAGTCTTCAACTTTGTATGCCAAGATTTCTGATTATCCTCCATTATTCTTTTAATAATCTGAACCAGGTTCTTGTTAGTGGACTCAGCTAGTCCATTACCCTATGGATAGTAATTGGATGAATATTTAAAATAAACACCATGTTAAATATCCAATTCACATACCTTTATACAACTGAATTCCAAAGCATTATCTGATATGATACTAGAAAGTGCTCCAAAATGAGTGACTAGGCTCTCATAAAACTCAAGCACGAAGTTCTCATTTACCTCTTTCAAAGGCACTAATTCCACAACTTGGTAAAATAATATATAGATTTAAAAATCCACTTATGACTATAACTATATGGAGGATGAATCATTCCAATGAAGTCTAAACCCCATTGCATGAAAGGCTACTCAACCTGAATTACCTTTAGTGGCATAATAGCTAGTCTCTATTTTCCTACACACATTGCACACTTTGTACATTTCCTAACCCATGCATGTGAATATATAAATAAATTAGGATAAAAATAACCAGCTCTAATGATTTTTTCAGCTATGGTCTTGGCTAAAAAATGACCTCTAGAAGGACTATCATGAAATTGCTCAAAAAGCTTGTCAAATTGACCAGTTTCAACACGCCTTACAAGCATACCTCTAAATATTTTTTAAAAATCAGTCCATAAATCATAATATATGGTATTGATTGTAGCCTAAATTGTCTTATTTTTTATGCGTTCAAACCCCTTGGGAATTCTCTAGTTTAAAGAAATCTATCAATGTTTTGTGTCCAACTTGTAAGAGGTGTATTTTCAGCTTCTTACTGAGTATCCTAAATTATAAAAATTGATTATTTTTTATTCTTTTACATCTTATAAAAGATTTTCACATAATATTTTTCCTTATACGATATTTTTAACTTTGAGTTTAATGTCATATTCCATGCATTTAGTAACCCATCCAGTTCTCTTTTTGCTCAAGTCTCTATTTAGAATGAAGTCCTTCACACTTAGATGAGCAACCATTAGTATAATCTTGTTATTTGAAACCAAAAATCTGAATTTTTTCAGAAATCTTGAAATATAAAAAACATACTTTTATACAAAATAATACCTCTCTTCATAACCTTCTAAATATTGACTAAAGAAAGCAATGTGCTATTCCAAACCTTCATCATTCTGTTGCATAAGCATGGCTAAAATAGTATTAGAAGTAGAGAAAGCATACAAGAATAAATACTTACTAAAATATATATTTATCAAAGTAGGAGCTTGGTTTATTATTCCATTGATAACTTCAAAACTTATTTCATCTTATTTACTCTAAGTGAACTCTTGATGTTTCTTAAGCATTTGAGTAAGTGGCTTTACTAGTTTTGCAAAATCAGGAATGAACCTTCTGATAAAGTTAATCTTACATAAGAAGCTCTACAATCCTTTCTTATGTTTAGGCAATCATAGATAAAGTATTTACTCTATTCTTTTTGGATCAATGGAAGGACCAACTTTGGACACCACATGCCCAAGAAGTTTCCCTTTGTGCACTAAAAAAATGCATTTCTTTGGATTCAATGAAACTCCAAATTCTCTACATCTATCCAAAAAAACTTCAAATGTGTTATATGATCATTAAAATCCTTTAAAAATACTTTAATGTCATCAAGATAGAATAAAACCATTTCACTCAAAATACCATGAAAAGCAACATCCATTGCCCTTTGAAAGATAGCTCCAACATTGCAGAGTCCAAAAGGCATTTTCTTGTAATAAAAAGTACCCCATTTGATGGTGAAAGTGGTTTTATACTAATCTTTCTCTTTCACCAGTATCTATTTATATCCTGAGTACCCATCCAATAAATAAAACCTCTGTAAACTCTCTAAAATATTTGATCCATGGAAGGAAGTGGATAATGATCTTTTAATGATACTCTATTCAAATCTCTAAAATATACCCAAAGTCTTATCTCTCCATTATTTTTTATTAATGAAACAAGATTTGTAACCCATGTTGAATTCATAATAGGAAAAATAATACCTAATTCAATCAACTTTGTAAGTTCTTTTCTCATGAAAATCTCAACCTTGGGGTTGATTGGCTTTGATTTTATCTTATCAATTTTGCATCTTGTTCTAATTCAATAATATGCTATGCTAATATGGGATAAAAACCTTTCAAATAACATTATTCCAAAACAAAAACATCTATTAACTCTTGACATAATGAAATAAAAGGTACTCTCTCAGAATCAATATTAACTTTACCCAACTTGAGTTGTTTACCTTTAGCTATGCTAATTTGTGCATAATGCTCTTTCTTAGAATAAATACTCACTTTGTATTTTCTTAGCTAATAATACTCATTAAAAATTCTCTCTAAAGTCACCAAACCTTTAGGCATCTTGTATTATTTTAATTGCATAATCTGATTTCAATATTGATCCTACAATTTATCATGATTTCTTTGATAAAACTCTACCTCATTCTGTAGAAAATATGCTATTTGTTTTTCAGAATAAAAAAATTACCAACTTACATAATTATTTGAGACTGAATGCCTACATACCACCATTATTTAGATCTGATTTTTATTATCCTTAATCTGATCTAGAATATCATACTGTGCTCCTATGGCAGTAAGTCTATCTGCGCGCTAATTTGCTCCTCTAGGAATAGAGAAAATGTCCAATACAAGGAAATATTCCATGAGATTCCAAAATCTATGTTTGTAGGCCTTCAAAAGAGGATTCATTTATTCACTTAAATCTATAACTTTATGGACTACCAATTCATTGTCACTTTTCACTTGCAAGAGCTTAATATCCCTCTTTCTAGCCCACTGAAGACCATAAATAAGAACTTCATATTATATAGTATTGGAAGTACAACTCAACTAAAATATAATAGAAGAATAATACATTTTATTTTGTTGTGAAACTAACATTACACCATCTCCACTTCCATTATTTGTTTTGGATCCATCAAAGAATAGATTCCAAACTCCTTGATCATTCATTGAGCTAGTGAGATTAGGTAATAAGTCACCTTCTTCATGCATACAGTATACTCCAAAACCGAAATCTTCAATAATTTTTTAGGGGTCATGTCCATGATTATCATCATCCCACTCATCTAGGATAATATTTTAAATCCTTCAAGAGGATTAGAAGGCTCTTGATTAGTGTTTTTATCATCTTCTTCTAAAATACTACAATTCACATTTGACATATTTGGCATATATGGCTCAAGGTAAAATCTAGAAATAAGTTCTAATATAATAGTTACTTTGGTTCCATACCTAGTTATAAAAACCATGTATGACCAATATTAAGAAAGGTAACCTCCTATTTTGGTAGTGAAATCTCTAGATATGCATAGTGCACAATATGGAGGTGGATTAATAACAACAACATCCTATAAAATGGTGAAATTTGGACAAGCAACAAGTATGATTTTAGATCTTTCAACATACCTATAGTCTTGGCAAGAGACTCATATAATTTCAAGACACCTTTCTCATGGATTTCATACTACAATACTAACTTATTAGCTATTGATTTGGGTATGACATAAGTACTAGCTCCACTATATATCATATAGTTATGAGCTAGACAATCTCCAATGATAACATAAAGATAAAATAGAGGAGTTATAATCACCTTAAGAGGTTGAGACTCAATATATAGATTATAATTAGTTAGTACATCACTTATTTTCTCTCTTTCAGGTGGTTTCTTAGAGATATTGAGATTTAAAAGTTCCTCTTGCAAGTACTCCTTTTATCCTAGGATTAACAAAGTATCCCACATTGAAATTGATATTGAAGTCTTCTTCATATGATCCACAATGTTGATTGGAGAAGTAGATAACTTTGAATATAATTTAAGAGTATAAGGAGATACCAAATTTTTTGTAAATTTAAGAATATAAGGCTCTTTCACATTCTTTTCTTTTGGATCATGAACTCATTGATTTGAACTTTTATGAGGCAACTCATGTGTAGATGTCTTTTGTTGTGCTTGAGAAGAAGAAGGGGATGCCCTTTTAGGACTTGAACCTTCTCAAATTACTCTTTTATTGTATCTAGTATGGGTTTCAATTGAATTATCAACATTAGGAAAATATTGACTTTGATTTTTAGCCAAGTGCTCAAAATAATTTTCACCTTCCTAGAAGTTAATAAATGTACTTTCAGAAGGTGCCTTACAAATAACTTATCCTTATTGATTTTTCACTTCTAATTTAGTGAATGAAGGAATGTATCCTTGATAAAGAGAGGCTTCCCTATTCTGAGAAGGTGTCTAGTTTTTAAATGAAGGAAAAATTAAACTTTGTTGCATAAAATATTGATGAGAACTCTCACCAGTTGGAGCCATTACCATGTTATTTGATTGATCCCATTGGTTATTTAATTATAATTCTTGAGAATAATTACTCTGAGTTGGAAAAATAGCTCTTGAATTTCTTAGGGCATTTGTATTATACTACCTTGATTGAGAACTTTTCCCTTGACCTTGTTGATTGGATTGATATGATGGCCTATTAGGTTGATAATTCTGATTACTATTCTGATAAGGCTTATATGGTGGAGCTTGTTGCCTCTATATTGAAACCAAATTCTTAGTTTGAGCCTTAAGAAGACTCTCTATCTTGCCCAATATATCATTTTGGTCACTTTCTATTTGATGGAACTTTGATGACTCTAGAATTGGAGAAATATTTGGAGGAAGAGGATGGATCTCTAAAAAAAGAGGCATTAGAGGCCTTGGAGATAACTTGTCTACTTGTATAAGGCAATTTTTAGCCTTGATTACTACTTTAAAATCTTTATGTAGGGTATCACCTCCCATGGATTGGATCATTACATCCACATCTAAATTAAGATCCTTCAAATAGTACATAAAAATATAGTTAGGTGTAGGCTTGATCATTACAAGAATTCTATCCCAAGTTCTCTAGAATCTATAATTGCAATCCACCATAAAATAATGGTTGAATATATTAATTGTTTTAAGCTACTGCACAAGTTAAATATGATCAATTTTATCTTCAAAAAAATTTCACAGAAGTTTCCAAATTCATCCTAGTTGTTGATTGATGTAGGAGTTAAACCTTTGTACCACTAAAGTGCCTTCCCTTTGAATGATGTTTCCAACAACCTCATTGCTATATTTTCTTGTGTCACATGATGCACTAAACAAAGATTATCAATATCTAAAATATGTTCTATAGTAGTCATTAGATTTTCTCCTATAAAATAAGGAAGAGCCTTCAGAGTTGAAACTAGAATATCATCCCATTGATTGAGATTTAAAGGACTTCCACCATTGAATGCAACAAAACACTATCTTCTGGAAACAACCATTTGAGGAATAAGATTTAGAACAATATTTGACTGAAAAATATTAGTTTGAATAGGAGGATTTTATGCATTAACAAGAGAAACAAAAGGTGTAGAATTTGGATTTGGTTGAGAGGGTCTCCTTTTCTTTCCCTTTTATAGATGATCTTGTGACAACTCTTGGTGGTATGAAAAGAAATACATATCTAAAAATAAAATTTGGAAATGAATATAATACTCAGATACATAGATAACAATTTTAAAATGTGAATAAGTGGTCCCACCAGACATGCTAAAAACTATTATCACTCTGGAGTGCACCCTACTTGAAGATGAGAAAAACACACCCTCACTCTTGCTGATACAATGAGAACTTATCAAAGTGTGGGTGACTCTATACTGAGAATAACCTCTAAAGAGGGTTGGTTCCCTTAAGATTTATCTATTAAAACTAAACTATTTTGATTTTTTGGGATGAAAAGGGGAAGGCGAAACTTAAAATAAATCCTATTTAAAAAGGGGTGATAGACATAAATTGTCTAAATCTTCTGAAGTTACTAAAATCAATGCACACATATAATCAATGAAATTTATATTTCTATCCTTAAGCAAAAATGTTTTAGATAAAGGGTTGAAAACCTCTACAAATGACCTATAAAATGGTGAGATAAAGAGAGATAGGTGAGGAAGGGACATACAAAAAAGAGACAAATCTTACTTATACACTAATGCATAATCAAATACACATTACTCTTCTGTCAAAACTCAGATATAGAAAAAAAACTCCTTTATTGATAAATGGTCTAGCTTACAATTTCTTTCTTAAAACTTTAGGTATCCCCAAATAATGGCTTAATTAAGATAATATATAAGTTTCAAACCCTAAAAAACCCTAAGTAGAGCTCAAAATGGGGAGGGTTAGTCTTGGTTGACTCAACTCAAGACTCACACCTTTTACAATGTTTAACATATTTAATAAAACCTTTTCCATTTACAAAACTTGCATGCTTATCCTGATCTTGGCATAGGAATTTAGTGGTGGGGCCAAGATTGAGTCAAAATTTTCATCATGCATGATGCTATGCCAATATCCAAACATAAACTCCATTTGAAGCTAGGTTGGAAGTGTCTGAAAAGGCTTTGATTAACAAGATAAACAAGAGTACATGCATGACTTGTCAACTAATCAACCAAATTGTAAGACTAGCCAATTCCAACTCACTCTATCTTGCATGAAAAGGGGAATTGAAAATTGAAACATGCATGAAATTCCATGTTAAGATTAGATATACAGCATTGAAACTCCATGTTCTTGAGCTCTTTTTCATTGAAAGAATGCAATTAATTTGATCATGATATTAGCCATCCAAAATCACCAAAAATCTCCTCGAACCCCTCATACATTTGAGTCTCCCTTTTGGAACTAAGAGAGCCATGCTTGAGGGAAGCTACATGTCTTTATTTTTTTCATGTTCATTCTTTACCTTAATACATCTAATTCAGCTTAGCTCACTTTGCATGTTTTGCATGTAGGCTGTAGACTACAACATCAAATTTAACCACTAGGACCCTTTGAAAACTTGACCAAATGTAAACAACTACTTATAAGGGCTCAAACATGGTCTTTGTGGGACCGCCATTGTATATTTGAATCCCAATAGCTATTACTAAGGCTAATGTTGATGTTCATGCAACTATCATCTATTCCTTTGGGTAATTTCCTTCAAATTTTTCTCTTTGTCCATTTTCCCATGGCATCGACCCTTCAAAAATCTATTTTCCCTTTTTCTTTGACATTTTTCTTCAGGATTTTTTCTCGTAGACAATTCCTTCAAACTTTTCTCCTAAAAGAATTCATTAAAAAAAAAATTTGAAAAATTCATTTGGACTTTTTGGCCTTGAACAATTTTTGTGGACAAAATGTCTAAAGGAAATCATGTTTTCAAGATCTTTGATTTAGGCTACTTTCCCAAAAATAATCCTTTAGGTTTCTTGAAATGCCCTTCTGCCTTTTGAAAATGAACCATTTTGCTAAGAATAACCCTTCAGATTTTTGAAAATGGACCATCAATTTTTGAAATGAACCTTCAAATTTTGAAAATGCCCCTTCAAAACACTAAAAATACTCTTTGGATTTCTTGAAATGGTCATTAGGAAACCTTGAAAATACCCTTTCTAAAAGGAAAGTGCCCTTCAAAGTTTTGATAATGACCCTTGGCCTCTTTGGAAATGACCCCTTTTTTACCAAGAAAAGTTCCCTTCAATTTTTGGAAAAGGACCATTTCTTCAAGAAAAATACCTTCAGGGACCTGAAAAATACCCTTAAATTTTTTTTAAAGTACCTTTTCCTTTGTGAAAATTCCCTTTAGAATTCCTCAAGAAGTGCCCTTCAGAATTTTTTCCTAAAAGACCAATTCCTTTAGTTTTTTGAACTGGAGCATTAGAAAAAATTACTAGGGGCACATTTGCTTCCAAAAGAACTTTTCAAAACTTTCACATAGGACCATTTCTCAAGAAAAGAACCGTTCAAGGAAATTGTTTCAGACAAAATGTCTAAAACAATTCTTGACGTTTAGTCAAATAGACCAAATCAGGTTTCTCATTCCCTTTTACTTACTTCAAGTTTTTAGATTGAAGTAATTGATATGACAAAACCTAAAGTCTTACTTCCATGAAATCCCAAATTATATCTTCTACTTGTCCCTTTTGAACTACTCTGAGAAACATAAATACCTTCCTACAAAGAACAAGATGAGTGAAATAAAAAGAACATAAATCACCTAAATAGAGGACCTATTAAACATGGGTTCTTTAAGGAATCTTCAAGGATAAATAATTGAATCACAAAGCAAATTAGCATGATTTAATTACTTTTTAAAACACTTTTGATGCTTTTAACCCCAATTTTGGCATTTTTAAACACAAATTTAAACTTTTAGACCATAATTGACCAATTTAACGAGCTATAAAGGGAATTTGACTTTTTAAGGAAAAGTTTTGAATAATAGGGATAATAATTTGGCCTTAATAAGCCAAATTAATAATAGCTACATTAGGAGAAAATAATATAAATTAGGAAGATTTGAATCAATATGTGATGAAGGAATATTTCTTGGTTATTCCAACTCAAGCAAAGCCTACATATGTTATGACAAAAGGCTACACAATATTGTAGAGAGTATCAATGTCAAGGTTGAAGAAGGCATGAAACATGTTAAACTTGATAAAGAAATCTATAATGAAGAATTAGATTATGAAGAGAAATCAGCTAATGAAGAGCATAATGAAGTAAATGAAAAGGAAACTGCAATATTTTTTCAAAAAGATCATCTTATAGAGTAGATCATTAGCAATAAAAATGAAGGAGTTTAGACAAGGAGAGGATTTATAATAAACAAGGAGAAAGTAAGTTTTGCTCTAATGTCTGAAATTGAGCCTAAGAGTTATATTTAAGCTAACAAGGATGAGAATTGGCTAAAAGCCATGGAAGAAGAATTAAACCAAATTAAAAATATAAAAACTTGGGAATTAGTTCCAAGACCTTAAAATAAGAATTTAATAGGTACAAAATGAGTCTTTAGAAATAAGTTCAATGAAGATGGAATTATTATAAGGAATAAGGCAAGATTGGTGTGTAAAAGATATGCATGAGTTGAGGGCATATATTTTGAGGAAATGTTTTCTCTAGTTGATATATTGGAAACCATAATAATGTTCTTAGCATTCTCTATTTATTAGAATTTCAAAGTCTATCAAATGGATCTTAAGCCTAATTTCTTGAATGGGAACCTAAAAGATGAACTATGCATAGAACAACCTAAAAGTTTTTAGTTGTCAAAAGAATATTATGTGTGTAGGTTGAAGAAATATCTATATGGTCTAAAATAAGCACCTAGAGCATGGTATTCAAGATTAAACTAGTACCTACAATAACAAAAATTCAATAAAGGATGTTCAAACAAAAATATGTACTTCAAATCATAAGGTGAACATATGTTGATTATTGTTGTTTATGTAAATGATATCATTTTTAGTGGAAGCAATAATAGAATGTGTAAATAATTTGCTACTCAAATTCAAAATGAGTTTGAGATGTCTATGCTTGGATATATTTATTTCTTCCTAAGTACATAGATAACACAAACTAAAGAAGGAATATTTATATCTCAAACCAAGTATATTAAGGAAATGATCAAGCAGTTTGGAATGGAAGATAACAAACTAATTAGTACACCCATGATAACTAGATGTAAGTTGAGCAAAGAGGATGAGTCCCTTGATGTAAATTAGACTATGTACAAATCAATGATAGGTATATTATTATACCTAACTGCATCAAGACCTAATATCATGCAAGTAGTATGTATGGTTTCAAGATTTCAAGTTGCTCCTAAAGAGTCACATGTCAATGCAGTGAAAAGAATCTTCAGATATATTAAGAGTATAATTGACTATGGCCTATGGTATCCCAAAAGTGAAGATTTCACTTTAATAACATATACAGATGTTAATTGGGTAGGAATTGTGGATGATAGAATAAACACTAGTGTTGATGTATTTTTCCTTGTAAATAGACTTGTTTCATGGCTGAGAAAAAATCAAGTCATTTACTCTTTCTATAGCAAAATCATAGTATGTGGTAGCAGTGGCATATTGTACTCAAGTCTTGTGTATGAATCAAATACTCAAAGACATCAAGGTAGAATAAAAATCACCTATCTTTATTCTTTGTGACAATTTAAGTGCTATTAACATATCAAATAATCTAGTGATGCATTCTAGAACTAAATACATATCAATCATGTATAACTTCTTAAAAGACAAGGTTGTAGATCAAGAGATCATAATGGAATATGTGCCAACATAGGACCAAATTATATACATATTCACCAAACCTCTTAACAAGGAACAATTTGAATATCTCAGATAGGAATTGGGAGTGGTGGCTCCTACATCACATCACTAGATCCTAGTGATAGGGCATAAGTCCAGGGGGAGCATCACAAAAGTCTTGTTAATCCCTAGAATAAGAGAGAGAATGTAACTTAGGTATCCATATTTTTTTAAATTTGTAATGATTTTATGGTTGTATATTCTTGGACAAACTCTTTTACCTAATAAAAGGGGACAAAAGTTTGGAAAATAATGAGAAAGTTGGAGTCCCTTTGCCACTGATGTCAAAAGGGGAGAAAAAGTGAAAATGTTCTCTATAAAAGTTTGAAAGAGTAGATCATGTGTCCAAGTTGAGTTTTGGAAAAAATGCCATTTATTAAGGGGGAGAAAGTTGGTATAAATAGCTTTAACTCTTGTTCATTAGAATCCAATACAATCAATACCATAGAAGGATCAAAATTTTCCATCATTGAACAAGATCAGAGCATTTAATTTGCCACCAATGTTAAAGGGGGAGATTGTTGGCCAAACTATTGTCATTAATGTCAAAAGGGGCCATATGATTATTATTGATGTTAGAGGATTAATCAATATTGATGGAGAGAATAACATGTTTTAAAGTTTCACAGTGCAAAGTTTTCATGCTTTTACAAAGACCATTTATAGATCACTTGACGAGAAATTAATAGAAGATCTATTATGGGTTTTTCAATAACATCTTAAATATATCATTCATAAGTTCAGTTGAGAAGAAATGATCTTAGAATTTATTTATCTTTACTATCAGACATTACCAGGGTTTCATAGTAAAACCTTATGAGCTTTAGTCATGGTATTCATAGGCATGTTCTATTTTAATGTTGACTAGATATAGGTAAGAACTAATTACTTAAGTTATATCTTAAGTCCTTGTCATCATTGTGCAACCAAACCCTTTGACATAGCAATTACCAGCTCGAGTAGTGATCAAAGACCTTAATATTTCCTAAGTCTTAGACTTAATATTTATCTTATATCAATCAATGGTTAGTGCTTAATCATACATTAAACATCCAATGAAGTATATCAAAATCAATTTATCAAAGGCACCTACGAATAAACATGTTAGTGACAAGTGTCACAATCATAGAGCTTACACAATAAATATATGGAGTGTTTTAAAGTCAAATGGTCAAGGATTAATATATGAATGTCAAGTGTCATAATAGTGGGAAATGACATCAAATGTTTAGAAGGCACATGAGGATGCCAAGTGTCACATTTACAGGATCTTATGAGAGATAAATTTTGAGTTTGTCAAAAGATCAAATGTTGAGCATGTGATCATGCAATGAATATATAAAAAAGTGAGTGAACTCAATGGGATCAAGTGATTGATGTTTAATGACATAGAGGTGAATTAAAAACCAATCTATTTTGATGAGATCAATGGAGCGTATTCATTCTAAAGCCTTAAGAAACAACAAAATTAGACCAAGTGCTTAAGGTTTAACATTAGATAGAGGTAAAGTTTGTGAAATTTTAAATATCTAACGACATGTGGGAGCTTAGATCTAAAGATCTAAGGAATGCATCTTAAAGTTGAAACATTAAATCTCAAAAGCATACAAGGATCCAACAAAGCATGTCAGCATATCATAACTTGATCTAATGAATTAATTTTAAAGTTGAGAAAACTAAATTAGGATCATCAAATCATGGCACAAAACTTAATATCAATGGTTATTATTTAAATATTTTTCATCATAACGGTCAAGAGGAGGACCATGCAGGAAAGATGTATTATATAACATAGATAACAATATGGATCATCGTGATCGATCTAAATTATGTAATATGGCATGTGCATCAAAGCCAAATCCAAATCCAAATATATGCTAAATATAATAATAATACAAAGAAACATATTGGTGGAGCATTAATTCAAGACATAGGAAACTTACTATTCAAAAAATATAAAGTGAGCCTAGAATTGGCGTGATATGTTAGCAAACAAGAATGAACATAGAAAAGATGTGAAACCTAGGTCAAATTATTATATTTATATCATCTAGGATATAGGATAATGATTTTTAAGTGGTTGAATTATGTCAAATAAAAAATAGAGACATGGAGGAAGAGGGGTAGAGAGGAAGAGAAGAGAGAGATATCCAAATCATGAATAGTTATAGACCAGGCCTATAATAGAGAGTTAGAATTAGAGTCATTTATGAATCAATATTGTAATCTAGATTTATATCTCCATATTTTGGATATAGATCTAATTGGTGTGTGACATCAAATAAGCTGATTTGGTGCTTAGTTAGGGAGTTGGTGCTTCCTTAAATTAGGTGCTCTTAAACTAAGAGATTGGTGTCTCCTTAGAGTTAGTGCCCTTAAATGTTGTAACTAGTAAGGTTTTGACTATGAGGCTAGATTAGAATAGTAGATTCTAAAAGCTATTCTCACCATGGTTTTTCCCATTTTATATTTTCCATATATACATATGGTGTTATGTCCATTTTTGTGTGTGTGATCTCTGCATACATATTTTAATCTACATTAAAAGTATTAAAGGACTAATTTAATCAATCTACTAATTCACCCCCCTTAGTAGATAGTTGTGTTCCAATAATGATGTACTCAATCAAGGTTCTAAATGTTTTTTTGAAGATGAACTTCTTAAATTTCAAGGATATCTATATCTAACTACACCTTTCAAACATTAGGCACAAGTTATCAGTATGGTCCTTCACTAACCCATATAGTATCCAGCCATCTAGGTAAACTTGGAGGAACTTGTGGATGAAGTCCTTAAATATAGTAATCAACACTATGGAAAACATGGGTGGTGAATTATGGAGTCTAAAGGGCATCACATTATAATAAAAATAGCCCCATTTAGTTTAAAAGGATATTTTGGGCTTGTCTTCATCTTTATTCTAGAGTTGATAGTATCTGAAGAACCCATCAATGAAGGTGTAGATCTCACAGCCTATAATACCATCCAAGACTTCATTGATGAATGGAGTCGAGAAGGGGTTAGTGATGCATGAGTAATTAAACATTCTATAATTGATTTATATGTGAATGTGCTTATCCTTCTTGATGATAATCACTATGGGGCTCACCCATTCAAATTCATGCATCAAGTAGATAATGCTTATGACTATCATACCATCAATCTCTGACATGACCTTGGCATGGAGATTGGGGTTCATTCTGTAGGGATGCCTCTTGATATTTATTATACCTCCCAACATATTTATGTTCATATTCCCAAGGTATGAGTGGGGGCCCTTTGTGTTTTGATAATTCTAATTAAACATGTCTTGGAAGTCTTTTAGGAGATCCACAATTCATGTCATCTCTATGTTAGACCAATATGCTCCCAAAGTAGTCATCTTGGGTTCTCCTTATAAACTAATGTCTACCTTGGTGGTTTTGAGTGGTACATGGTAGGGATCATTCTTCACCTGGTGAGAGTCCTTGACTTGCTAAGTTTCCTCAGTTATTTCTATGTGAAGATAAGTAAGGTCTTCCTCATTTGGGTTGTTATCATCCACTTGGTGCACAAGCTTATTTTTATATATCAAGGTCATCTAGTGGTGCAAATTTCAAGTATCATAATCTTCTTCACTTAAGTCACTATTGAGTACTTACTCCTCAAATAAAGTTGGAAGCACCAATCCTTTTTCCCTGAACATGTCCTTTAGGTGCTTATTTAGAATTGTAGTGTCCTCAAACATTTCCATTTAAATTACTTATAGTGGCTTGATCAATTCTAATTTTTGTGAAGAAAAGGAGAAGGTGTGAAAGAACCTCTCCTTGAGTACATCCCAATTTCTATCTCACAACATATCTCATTGATAACATACCACACTTATGCCCACATCTTTAAGGATTTGTAGAAGACATATAACCATAAGTTCCTTAGGCCATTTGCATTGTAGTTAGTCCAAGTTTCTTTTCACAAATGCACATGTGCTATTGGGTATGAATTTATAGAGTATGTAAAAAGTCTAGATTCTCATTGCTTTTCTTAAATCTGATCCATATTACTAATTTTATATCTTGCCAAGTTGGCAAGCTAGGCCTTTGAACTACCCACCAATAAGTATTATTTCTCCTTAAAGTATACACCAATGTTCCCATTCTATCTATCTCCTTTGGGTTGCATGATTACAGGTCACAGAGATTCTCTTCCATAGGTTTTCTCCCATCATACCTTGGGAGTGTGGAAATTTTAGCTTTACTTAAATGAAATGCTCTCTTTCCCTTCTTTCTATCACAAGGGACCCATCTCTTTGAAGTCTGATTAATCTAGACCCAACCAGTTCTCATAGGTTTTGGTGCCTTCATGTTAAAAAAGTGATACCTTCAACCTATCATCTCATAAGATTCTTCAACCCATCGATCACAAGAAATGTCAATGGTGTTTGAGGCAAACTATCCATCATACTAAGAAATCAATCCTTAGTAATTAGGGTTGAGAGTCTTGGTGATTTACATCGTGATGTTGTAGATATGGTTGATCTCATCCTCTAGATTGACATTTTCTACATGGAGAAGTCCTTGATCAGTTGAGAGGGGGATAACTACCCTCTCCTTACCATTTTCAAAGGTTATATAGTGATTTTTGAAATGCATATCATTGTTATTCATGTACCACCATGGCCTTCCTAGGAGCCTTGGATTATTATCTTATTCAACTAACTCAATCACTTTAAAGTTAGCATGAAACTTATTTCCCATGATATCTATAATGAGGCTTTTTATAATTCTGATTAGTTGCATCCTAGATTTGTTGGCCATGAAAAGTACATGAGGGGAATTCATCAAGGTTGGCTTACCCATATTTTTGCATATGTTATTTGTTAATATATTTACCTTGGTGCTTGTGTCTATGAGAACCTCACATTTATACCATCCATCAATGGTGGCATTCACTAGGAGTTATTGATCATACTTTATATTTTGTGTATGCCTGACTTCTTTTGCCCTTTCCACGTGAGGCACAATGTTCTCAACTAGCTTATGTCTTGCATGTTCTAAAATTAAGTTCTTTAGTAGGGTCAACATCCCTTTTATCTATAATAGGTGAAATATCTCTATTAGCTTTTATACCTCAGCCTTTTGGCCATCTTAGTTTTTATAAGAGGCAATAGTTTGTGCTTTTAGGTATTATACTAGTTGGATCTACCTTTACAAGTTTTGAATCACACTCATAGCCTATTATAATACATATTTTGTATGTGTAATGTCTACATAAGGTGTAGATTTAGATTTAAGTTACATTATGTGATTAGTTCAGTTCTATTCCCCATATTCTAGGCATAATTTGGGTACTAGTGTAATTGGGGATTGAGTGGTGAATCCACTATGAGTAGTTGCTTGCACTTTGATTAGCTTTATGCTGGTCAATTGTACCTTTAGATTCCACTTTTATAGTTTTAGCTCATGCCTAATCATTCTATCACCCTTGTCTATACTAGGCCTACCTTAGGTTAATTTATTTTATAAGTCAGGGCATTCATTGACCTTATGTGTTCATTGACAATACCCACACATTAGATGTGTAGGTCAGTCACACTAATAGTGTTCAGTCAAACCATACTTGTAACATGATCATGGTGGCAATATTACTCCACCATGTCCTCCACCTTATCCTTTGGCACCTCTTTACATTACATATCCTTCATTATATTAGCCATATGCCTCATTTCCTTGGGTCACCTACCCTCTAGCTATTGCAATTGCCTCCCTAACACCTCTCTCCATATTTTAATGCATCTCATCAATGACATCATAATTATTTATGGTATGGGTATAGGCATCACACAAATGGTAGTAGATGGATATGTTAACTTGATTGGTGCATTGTAATAAATGGTAGTTATGGACATCATGCACCTCTTGATAGAACTCAAAACTTAGAATTAGTGTGGACACATTATTTTGAGGGTAGTTATTCCTATTTTGGCCTTTTATTTCATAATCAATGCATATAATCCACTTCAAGTGTCTTGCAATGAATTACTAGTCATTTTCCATAGTTGGGAAGCTATATATGCAATGTATACCTCCATGAATAGGATGATTCCTATATCAACACTCCTAATGACCTTGATTCTAAGTGCAGCTTTAAGCACTTCATGAAGGTTGGTGAATGTCTTCATGGATAGTTCTCATTTAAATGGTACTAACAATCCTCCAATGAACCATTGCACAGTTTGAGAGGGGTGAATGTCATAATGAAGATTAGAAATAAGTGTCTTGAATATGGCATCATTTAGGCAGAATATTTTAAAGAGACCATGTTTAATTTATTTGAGTGTGGTGATGCTCTATTTTTCAAACTTGAGTATGTCTAATTAATTTAAGAACCCTTCCTTCAAGGTGTTATAGTCAATCATAGCCTAGTTAGGATCAAATTTCCTATACCAGGTATGAGCACAATCAAGAAGAGTTTTCATGAATTATGTTGCCTTATGCTTAGATTGGGTGATACCCTAAGAACACCATTATAGTTCACATTTTAGAACATAATCCATAGTATTTTCCATACCATAATACTCTATAAAGTGCATGGACATCTCATAATAGATTTGCAATAGAGGCATAGTTGGCATCTGAGGTGCTTACCCCTTTGGTATTGGTCCTTCAATGCCTCTAGCCACTGGGTTAGGAATTGGTCTCATTGTTACTAATGGTAACATAAATGATGATGGAATTGTACTATTGACTTGTGGTATTAAGACACTTGTTGTAGACTATTAGCCAGTTTGCATAGCTGACACTGGCTAAATTGGAATGCTTGTGCTCACATTCTATGTTATCTAGGTAACACCTAAACTTTGAGAGGTATCCTCACTCAAATATTCATAAGGAAAAACTTGTTTAATTAAAAAATTATATTCTAAGTCTACGAAATGGTCAAAGTTTATGTGGATAATAGGTTCAATTATTACTCTTCTTTCTTCATATGGGGGATCTAGTGCATGAGCTAACACCATAGGTTCAAAGGGGTAGGTGCTTCTAACACATCTTTAGTGTTAAAATTTTGTATGGATCCAATGTATTCTTCACTCATCAATAGTTGATCGTGATCTATGGATTCATTGTTCCTATCCTCATACTATTGAAATTCAAGAGATCCTTCCCATGCCCTTCCTACTTATTATGGGTTTACTCAGCACTTATAGGTTCTATATATTCCATCAACCTATGCCTCCTTTTGTTATAATTATATATATTAATCTCTTATGTGTCAATATGCTAATCCCCTATAATGTTTCTTCACTTATACATACCCTTCTTCCCCATTGCATTACTCATACACGAAAGGACTTTAGCCTTCCATTCTCATGTTTTAAAAGCCATAATCCACCACCAGTTTCTCAAAATTTATGCTTAACTCTTTCAAAAATGTGCCTCTAAGCTCATGCAAAAATTGGTACTTTGCTTATTTAGGGTATGAATATGTCAACACTACAAACTCAAGTATATAACTATTCAACACTCCTTACCACCATTTTTCTATAACTTTAGTCCAAGGGTTATCAAGGTTCTCAAACAGTTCTAAGCATTCCTTTATCCACTCAAGGTGTTGTCCATAGCTTCATCTTCTATGGGTTGCATAAGTATCCAACCATATGTACACATACTCAGGTAGTTCATAAAATAAAACATCATATAAAGCATCATAGAAGTTGTTTTGGACCCACTTCCTTAGCTTATGTCCTTTACATGATTGATGCTTTAGTGCAAATCTATCTTCCACATGTTGAAACTAGAACTCAATATTCTCAAGGGAAAGTCAGAGAATTTTTCTATTTCACCATTAAAACAACAAAACTCAGCATGGGTCCTAGTAATGAAACCAAAATGTTGTACTTTTAGGGGGTTTCAATTCATTCATTTATGGGGTTAGGCACTCACTAAGTTATCTGAGTCAATTATAAACTTATTACAACTAGGCACAAACATAGTATATCCATCTAGCACTCAAAATTTATCACTCAACTATGTTGGCATTAATTCACATAAGGCAAAATCCTTATGATCTCACTTGAAGCACAATAAATAAAAAATTGGGGCCTACATTGGGATAGTTGTGCCATGGCTTAACACATCATATATAAGACTTGGTCGCTTAATGAAGGATTTTGGAAGATTCATGGCCATAATCCATTTTTTATGAAGTTTGATGTTCTATAGGTGTAAATCCTATTTATGGAACTAGTTCTGGTCATAAGGGTACAAGCCTATATCAGGCTAGTTCTATGATCTCAAAGGCACAAGCCTTTGTGTTACTAAGATTAACATCATTCAACACTTTGAGGGGTCAATGAATTTCCTTGGATAAATTTCATACTATATCTCATGCTTCTTACAAGGACATCAAATCTTGGGCACATTAATCTCTTTATAATTAGGCTATTTTCTCAAAGTATGATGATGACATCATTTTTTACGTAAGGATGCCATTAAATACTTAGACTAAAAATTCATTCTAACTTAACCTTCATATATTGAAATTACACTAATATAACTATTTCATTTATTTCACATTCAAATAACATTAATTAGGAGCATAACCAAATTAAATTAAAATAGATACAACACCATTCTTCATTTAATCAAAGTCCATACAAAATAGGGTATATCGAATAGAGTACAAGGTTGGATAAATTACTTATCTACCTAGGGGCTCACAAGAAAGCATGAGATTACATGAAATTGAGCCTTAGTGGTTTCCATGCTAAATATTATTTTAATGGCATCCATAAAATTATATCTAAAGTCAATTCTATAGAGCTTCACTACATCAATTCACATCTCTTGCTCACTAGTTGAAGCTCAACTTTATAGTATGTAGGAGCATATTATACCAAGTTGGATTTGAAAATGTTAGGTGTTGAGATAGATATTTTGAAATCATTCCAATGGATTCATTACCTTTCACCCTTCTCACTATGATTTCCACATGTAGCCACTTTTTGAATATGCCCAAGACATCATGGAATCGGTTATCCACCTACTAGCTAGTGCATGGTGTGCATTGGTTCCTCCAATTGGCACAAAAAGGAATCATAAAATAAATCATACCAAATGATTACCTCATGATGATATGTTAGTCAAGTTGGTGTGGGTCCATACTTAGCTAAAATAAGGGTCCAACATGCTATTAAGGTTTTTCTTTTCTAGTTATTATAATATAGTAATTTGAAGTGTGTAAAAGGTATAGATAGATTCTTATTATTCTATCGATATATATTTTATGTATATGTGAAAAAAATATTGAAAGTTGGTAGATATTACTAATTAATTGGTTTAAACTGTGTTATTATTCTTAGTGTATATGAATTTTTTAAAGTGTGTGCCATAACTACAATAGATTCCTTCTTGGTCTAAGATATAACCTTTTAGTTAAGGGTGTTCAAGAGATACTCTAAAGGAAGAAACATTCAATTGAGACCATCAAGTTTCCAATACCACTTCTCACCATAATTCATAACTATGTTTACCTATAAATGTGCAATAGCCACAAGTAATAAGCATTAATTTTGAGAGCATTTGTCCATTAAGGAACCAACTTAGGAAGTGACCCTTTGAGATCACATAAACCTTATTTTATGCTCTAACCTTCCCTCCTTTTTAAGTTTACTTGACTAAGATCTACCCACTCTATATTAGATATCACTTATCCATCTCATCCACTTAGCTTTGATTTCTCCACTAGGATTCATTTCATTACAAGAAAACCCAATGAACAACCTACATGGTCTATTTTTTATTCCACCACAAAGTTATTTAACTCATAAATATAAATTGTGCCTTAGAGTGTAGTTTACATCAATTAAGATCCTAAAACATTAGAGGATACCTCATCTAAAATTTGGTTGGTGCACAAGACGCATATCAATATAAATAAAAAAGATAGTGTTAGAAAGAGGGCCACTTGTGTGCCTCCCCTAGTGATAAGTTACCCCTTACTTTTAGTTAAAATAGAGATACCCAAGAGAGTTACCATGTCTAGGTCCCAAACCAATTTATTGGTTTCACCCTTATCAATATATCTAAGGCCTATATCTACATCAATTATTCATAATATTCCAATGACTACAACACCATCTCTAATCAAGAATATCCATCCCATTAATCATATTATGGCCCACAAACATCCTTAGTTGGTTGGATCTGTCATTTTCATCCCAAGATATGTACATAATTTTCCCAACCTAGAAAAATATCTACCTTATTTATCTCCCTTTGGAACAATAATTGAAGAGGAAAATATTATATATTTTAAGGTTGTATTAAGATTAATTAATGTTATTGATGAAGATGTTGCATGTAGAATTTTCCAATTTACCTTTTAGGATGTTTCTTATGACTATTATCTAAACCTTCAAGAGAACACGGTCACTTCCTAGAATGCATGTCAGATCACATTTTTGCCCAATTCAGATAATTTACTAGCCCTCATTTGGTTTATCAACACTTTACCAGCATGAAAAGGGAGCCTAATCAGCCAATTCAAGATTTCAACACTAGATTCTAAAAGATGTACACTTGGATTAACCTATAGTATATGCCAAATGAACCAGTGGAATTATATGTATAGGAATGCTCTAGACCCAATCAATGTAGTGTTCCTATGGAGAAATGCTATTGCCACCACTCTAGTTTTAACATATTAAGAGGCTATTGATAGATAGATGAACCTTAAAATACCTCACACTCTGTATATCAATGACAATTTTCTATATCTAAATATAGTCCCTTACATCAATCAAAATGTCCCTACTCTAAATCAAAATCATTTATATGCACTACCTCCTCTAAGGAAACAAGTGTTGAATCATAACTATGGTTATATGAATAACAAGGTATAGATGAATAGTCATCAATATAATTAGAATTAAATACCCTTTAATGCTTTAGTGGTATAAAGAACTAATTTTACTAAATTAATATTGGATTCAATCTAAATAATGGTCCAGAAGTTAAGTAATGGCTTCATGAATATACAAAGGAAGATGAGAAATACCACTAGCCAAAATAATAACCACAATCATGGGTTTTAAAGATATAATAGGCCTATTAATAGTGCATAGTAATACCCGTACAAGTTTTTTGAGATAAATATAGTAGAAATGGCTCTTCCCAATTGGTGTAGAGTCCATAATACATCACAACATGGTGAACTTGAATGTGTGGATTTTTGTGTAACATTTGAGATCCTATAGAGAGATGGTAAGGAAATATTTGATGAATAATCCATCAAAGTTCCATCTGAAAGTTGGCTCTTCAAACACAACATTAATATTTGAAATGCATGATTCTTTCTTTCTATAAGAAGACAAAAATGAACTAGAAAACAACTCTGATTAAGTGTAAGCTTTCTAAGAATACTAGAAGGGAAATAAGTAGCCCTTCATAATTTATACTCCTCTAAATAACATTACTACCCCTCCAAATCCAAGATCAGACAATAATCCACCTCCCCGTAAAAATAATTAATAACTCCAAAATAGAGAAGAGCAAGATAAATGATGGTACAACACTGTTGAAGACATGAAGAAGATTAATTCCAACATTAATCTTGATGAATCAACCCAAATTATAGAATAAAAGGATCTCCTATCAAAGTCTATCATAGGGAAAGAGACTACCGAGAAGATAAAGGTTACTCACACCAATGTCATATACAAAAGTAAAATTGAAGTTCTACCCTTCTTATTGATTATCTAAGTGTTTGGAAAGAACATCCACAATTGTTTTATTGATTTTAGAGCTTCAGCCATGGTGATGCCTACTTTAATTTTCCAAAATATGGGCTTAACCCCAAATCCATCCAAGAGAATGGATTTATAATAGATAAGACCATGGTCCCTATAATATGATAACTAAACAATGTGCATATCTAAGTAGCATCTAAACCATGAGTGAAAATGATGAATAACATACTATTAGTATATATTTTGGAAGGATATGGACTCCTCTTTAATAGAGACTAGTCTAAGGCATTGAATGGGTATGTGGAAATAGATTTCTTTCACATTTGGTTACCATGGATAAGTATTTCAAACCATATTTAAATTGATTGAGAGCCAAGGATGAAACACCCAATTACCAAAAACAATGCAAGGAATGAAGAAGTAAATTATAAATCTCCTAACCTTAGGATTTATACCTTCACTACAAAGCATGAAATGTAAGAACCATAAGTCTAGGGACCTTCCTAGTTGTGGACCCTTCACTTTGACAATACAACATCCAAACAAGGATTAGGTGTCAAAATTAAATTAGTGGACCCACAAGGAAAGAAATCCCTGACAGCATATAAACTCTAGTTCCCTTACACCAATAATAGAGTATAATATGAAGCACTAATATTGGTATTGCACTTTGCTCTCAAAAGTAACATCCAATAACTACTAATTTATTGTGATTTAGAGATAGAATTCTATCAAGTTAAAAATAAATACTAGTGCAAAATATCATATGTGAAAAGGTAAAAACATAAATAATGGGATTTGATTGAATATTTTGAGGATTTTAACATAATGTTTGTACCCAAAGAATATAATAAAGTTGTTGATTCATTATCTACCTCAATTTTTAACTTGGCACCCTTATATGAGTCCAAGGTATAAAGATTATCCATTCAACTAGTACCTTGTCCATCAGTTCTAAAAACATGGAAAATTTCCAAGTTTTTGATGATGACCAATAAATTATCCATTTCTTGACTAATTCATGGCAATTTGAGTCTCAAATCATTGATTACAAGTAAATTAGTTAATTATGCCTAAAGGAATTAGGATGTGTTATTCATCTAAAGAAAAATAACCTCCCTATGGGAATGGTTTCCTTATAAAGGAAATTTGATTTGGATCCTCAAGCTCAATAGCAAATGCATCTAAAAGTAAGTGAATCTAAATTCAAACAATAAAATATAGGAGATGAGTGTAACCCACACTATGTCAACATTGGTTTCAGTTGTACTCTAGAGGAAAGGCATATAATTAAGAGATTACTCACTCCATACATGGATGAAAATACATGAACATGTGAATACCTAAAGGTTTTTAACCTAAGGGTCATCACCCATATAATTCCATTGAATTTGGACCACAAACCATTCAGATAGAGGAAAATCCTATTAAATCTTATCCTTGAACTCCTTATTCTAAAAGAATCAGAGAAGTTATTCCGTGTAAAATAATTTTTTCCTATCAGACATTCTACTTGGGTGGCTAAATTAATCCTAGTCAGGAATAAAAGTGGAGAGATTAGGTTTTATGTCAATTTCATAAACTTAAATAAATCCTTTGAGAAAGATAATTATCCATTTCCTTCCTTGAATGAAGTCATATAGATAGTGAGTGGTTAAGAAATGATGTCTTTCTTGGATGAATTTTTAGGTTATAACTAGGTGTTGGTAAAATCAAAAGAAATAATGAAGACAACATTCACCATGAAGTGGGGTACTTATGCATATAAGAGGATGTCATTTGGGCTAATTAATGTAGGTTCCATGTTTTAGCAATCTATGAACCATGCTTTCTAGGGGATGATAGGTAAATGCATAATTATTTACATGGATGACCTCACAGTGTTCTCAAAAGTAAAGATTGATCACACAAGACACCTATGATCAATCTTCAAAAGGTGTAGAAAGTTTGGCATTTTGATGAACCCAAAGGAGACTATATTTTATGTCACCAAAGGAAAGATCTTGGGTCATATCATCACCAAATATGGGATTATGATTGACCTAGATATAATTAAATGGATTTCCAAAATTGATTTCCCAAATAGTAATAAAGAACTCAAATATTTCTTTGGGAAGATAAACTTCATGATAAAGTTTATATTAGGCTCTATGAAAATAGTTAGACATATTAATGAAATGCTCATAACATGGAATGGATAACAGAAGCTCAAAAGTATTTTTAATACATTAAATATTAAATATCTCAAGCCCTTGTACTATTAAGTCTAGACATCACCAAATACTTCTTGTACTCATTCACCTTAGAATTTACTATTGTTGGTGTGCTCACCTAGAAGAAATATGAGAGTGAGCATCTTATCATGTTCATGAGTACAAATTTAAAAGAATCAAAACTTAGGTATTCCATTATAGAGAAACAAATATTTTCCCTTATTGAGACATTACATCATAAGGAACAAGATATTAGTGTCAGGATTGCGAAACACCAGAAGCATACAATTGATTACCAAATACCAAGCAACTTAATATGCGGAAATAAACCAGATTCACCAAGTAACTAGAATTCAAAATAACACAGCATATGAGAGACAATACACAACTTGTATTAACACTTTATACAGAAAAGAATACAATAAAGAAGATGACACTTCTTCTCCACCACCTTACAGAGGTTTCCCACACCTCAAGTGAACAGTAATTCTTCTCCCTAAAGCTCTCCCTCTCACAGGTCCCAACACCCAACTCAAATATAGAGTTGGTGTTCACCTCCCGTGCTCCACGCACACCACAAGTGCTCCACGCACTCCACAAGCACTCCACGTGCTCCATAGGTACTCAAAGTACTTCAAGTAGATCTCCCATGAATCTGCAACAACCTGCAATTCAACAGACCATACTTATGGAAGGAACTCCCTTGCCTTCCTCTCTTGCTCTATTTGAGTACACACCTGTACTCCAAGTAGATCCTGCCTGATACTGCTCCCTGTTGTGTTGCTGTCTATATGACCTTGCACACTTGCAAATCAAACAACGGTTCTGCTCACCTGTGAACCTCGACCTTGCACACACATACACCTGCAGATCAACGATCTTACTTACCATGTAGATCTCCTATATAGGCCATGCAACTGTGACCAAGATCCTACACTCCTGAAGAACCCCGCTGGCTCTCCAATCCAGCACCAACACACCTGGTACTATGGCACTAGGATGAATGCACCATTGCTCTACCTCACACACAGAAGGAGCTTATAATTATGCTCTCTTACTCCCTAGCACACTTTTCCAATACAACCATGAGTCTATTATATAGATCTCATCAAACAATAATTAGACATCTAATTACAATAATTAGATCCGTAGCTCTCAGTGTAAAAATAGATCTCTTCATGCAAACACTTGGTTCGTTAGCTAACTGCCCGTAAATAGCTCGCAGTCGAACCACACAGGCGACTGACGTTGGTCCCTGTATGCCTGGAGGTGATCGACGTCGGCCGATATATGACCGACGTCGGTTGCTTCCCTTTGCTATCCTACCGATGTCGGCTGATCAGACCGACCCCAACTTCTCTGCAACTCAACAACCTTCAGCAACCTCCTCTCCTATTTGCATCAGTGAAGCTTTTAGCTCCACAATCCTAACAATCTCCCACTTGGAGATAAACAGTTGCACTGTACCTGTACTTATACTCTGTCTAATCTATTTCCTGGTTTGTATCCCTCTTCAAGCTCCCACCTGAAGACAACCCACCACACAACCTGTGATGTACCTCCTGTCATTCGAGTATCCTGCCACATCCGAACCTACAACACCTGTAGTGAAGTCCTAACCCTACATAGCAACACCTGCTGCCGGTCCCTCTCAGAAACCTGAGAACCCACTTCCCCGAATTGGCTCCTAACTCTGACAGCTCCCACTGCATGGGAATACTCAGGTCTATACCAGACCTCATGTGATTTCGGACACTGTACCTATCCAGCCCTTAGTGTGCTCCGGCTCTGCATTTTGAACCTCACCAACACCTGATTCACATCAGCTCCCACTGGAGACAAAATCAACCTGTGATCTCCATGCCTCCCATGTCAAAGCATTCCGCTGCTCAAAACTCCTCATGACATGCCACTGAACTAATCTTACCCTTAGCTCAGTAAAACCCTATATGTACACCCCTGCTAGCTAGCATACTATCCACATACAGCAACAGAATGATGTTGCAATCATCATCCCCCTGGTAAGTCAAACCACAGTAGTTACCTGACACTGACTAAAGCCATGCTTCATCCTCCACCTGTCAAAACTTGTACCACTGTCCTGCAGCTACCTCAAGACTATATGCCTGGTCTTCTGTCTCACGTATCCGTTCTCTCTATTCTTCTACTAAGGAATCCATTCATCTCTGTGCTTTCATCTAGCTGGCAAACCTACCAAGACACCCGTCTGGTTTTGCATCATAATCCTGCCTAGCTTCCACCTGTTTCTTGGATCCTTCTTGCTCTACAATCAGCAACAAGTATGAAGAAGAGGAACATGAATTTGAGGGCCTACTTACGCCTTCAGTCCTCCATATGGGTGTTTGAGACACCTTGACAGCATGTTGCCCACCCAAAATTCATTACAGTGACTGACCTCGGTCACTCCACAGTCTGCATCCAACCGACGTCGGTTCCATGCGTCTGTACCTGACTACCAACCTGTCAGCGCTGGTGTCCCTGCTGCTGACGTCGGTCCTCCTGACCGACATCGGTCTTACATACTGCCGACGTTGGTCCCATGACCGATGTCGGTCTTACCCTTCCCGACATCGCTGGCTTCGGTCTGCACATGACCGACATCAGCACCTGTCTGTTTGACGCCGGTTCCTCCTGACCGACATCAGTGTCTGTGTTCGCCTGTGAGTGATGACTTTTTACCTGTGAGCTTCTTTGAATCAAAACCCATGTCCAAACTACTCTGCTCAGAAGTATCCAGCACCATCCACTGAACTCTGTCCGCCATCTCCTCCAAGAACACCAAGTCTTTCTAGTTCTTAAGCCTGTCAAATATATCTATCTTTCGCTTAAGAACATGCATCTCCTTCCTGCTCATGTGACCAAGCCTACAAAGCCACGTCTCTGCAACAAAATAAGAATCAGTAATATAAAAAAGTAGATAAAGTATACCTATTTTCTTACCACCAGCTAATTCAAGTGCTACTGCTGTGAGAGTTCTTGTGCATCTCTCATCACCCAATCTTTCTGAAGAAATTAGCCATATCTCCAAACCTGGGACCTGCATGACCTTCATCAACACTTGTGTGTTGGCCGCCTGCAATTTCAGCTTCACTTCCCCTTTGCCAATTCTTTGGCAAGGCTTACCAGCTCCTCTACCTGGGGCTGCATGGAAAGAGGCAACTGAATCTTTTATCCAAGATTCAACTTTATCCAAGAAACCTGTAAACACATCCTGTGTAACAACACCTGCTACATCTGTATCTTCAGTTTCTTCATGCTAATCTATTACCAACCAGCAATGTTCTTTTACCTGCTCTTTCTTTCCATCAGACCGTGAGTAACCGTCTGTGCTTTTCAACTCCTCCATTCTTAGCTTACTTTGATCTGCCGTTGCTCTACTCCCACTCAATCAGAAACCCCTGAGAGTGCCCTGTAACCAAACACAACCTGCTCCCTGCAACCTTAGCTCTGATACCACTTGTCAGGATTGTGAAACATCAGAAGCATACAATTGATTACCAAATACCAAGCAACTTAATATGTGGAAATAAACCAGATTCACCAAGTAACTAGAATTCAGAATAACACAGCATATGAGAGACAATACACAACTTGTATTAACACTTTATATAGAAAAGAATACAATAAAGAAGATGACACTTCTTCTCCACCACCTTACAGAGGTTTCCCACACCTCAAGTGAATAGTAATTCTTCTCCCCAAAGCTCTCCCTTTCACAGGTCCCAACACCCAACTCAAATACAAAGTTGGTGTTCACCTCCCGTGCTCCACGCACACCACAAGTGCTCCACGCACTCCACAAGCACTCCACGTGCTCCACAAGTACTCAAATTACTTCAAGTAGATCTCCCATGAATTTGCAACAACCTACAATTCAACAGACCATACTTATGGAAGGAACTCCCTTGCCTTCCTCTCTTGCTCTATCCGAGTACACACCTGTACTCCAAGTAGATCCTGCCTGATACTGCTCCCTGTTGTGTTGCTGTCTATATGACCTTGCACACCTGCAAATCAAACAACGATTCTGCTCACCTGTGAACCTCGACCTTGCACACACATACACCTATAGATCAATGATCTTACTTACCATGTAGATCTCCTATATAGGCCATGCAACTATGACCAAGATCCTACACTCCTGAAGAACCCCGCTGGCTCTCCAATCCAGCACCAACACACCTGGTACTGTGGCACTAGGAGGAATGCACCATTGCTCTACCTCACACACAGAAGGAGCTTATAATTATGCTCTCTTACTCCCTAACACACTTTTCCAATACAACCATGAGTCTATTATATAGATCTCATCAAACAATAATTAGACATCTAATTACAATAATTAGATCCACAGCTCTCAGTGTAAAAATAGATCTCTTCATGCAAACACTTCGTTCGTTAGCTAACTGCCTGTAAATAGCTTGCAGTCGAACCACACAGGCGACCGACGTCGGTCCCTGTCTGCCTGGAGGTGACCGACGTCGGTTGCTTCCCTTTGCTATCCTGCCGACGTCGGCTGATCAGACCGACCCCAACTTCTCTGCAACTCAGCAACCTTCAGCAACCTCCTCTCCTGTTTGCATCAGTGAAGCTTTTAGCTCCACAATCCTAACAATTAGCCATTGTATTAGATCATGTTTTTAAGCTTACTTTATCACAAAATGAATTGGAAGAATGCAGAGGAAAGTGGATAGAAAAATTATAGGAGTTTGATATAGAAATAAAACATACAAAGTTTTTTAGAGGTTAAGGCATTATTCATCTCATGATTGAGCCTAAACCATGCATAATTGTTGAATATACTTGTGAAAACCAATTATCTAAATGGGACTAGTATACATATATTATTCAAAATCTGTTCATAGGTACTTTCTCCATATAGCTCAAAAGAGAAAAAATGAGATATTTGATACTCAAAGTAGATCATTACATGATCAGAAAAGGGATATTATATATAAAAAATAAAAAAATAATTTACCTAAGATGCGTATCATGAGAGGAAACTCAATAAATTCTAAAAAAATTGTACCAAAAAATAGGCAATGGTCATCCCTCTAGAAACACCACTACTCATAAGATCCTCATAATGGGGTTATTAATAGCCAACAGTCTTCAAATATGCACATGCTCAAATTTGGACATGCCATGATTTCCAAGTCTTAGAAAAGAGGGGATTATACCCAATAATGCCTCTTCAACTTGTGATTAAAGGAAGACCATTTGCCCAATGGGGCTAGGACTTCATTGGGGTCATTAATCCCAATTATATAGTAGGCCACAATTTTATGCTCACTATTACATATTATTGAAAATAATGGAATAAATTTGTAGCTACAAAGAATTCAAGAGAACAAGATGTTATTAGCTTTCTAGAGGATAATATCACAACTAGATTTAGTAGTCTTATCTTTCTAGTTTGTGATAATATCCCAACATTCAAATTAGCTAAATTTATTAAATGGGCCTATGAAAATCAAATAACCATTAGGTCATCATTAAACCATTACCCATAAATAAATGGGTTGGTTAAATCAACAAATAATAACTTGATTGATGTCATTAATAAGTCTATAATAGACAAACCTATAGATTAGCACAATCTACTAAAGTATGCATTATGGAATTATATAACAAGATATAAGTAGGCATTCAAAGCCTCACATTACTTAATAGTCTATGGGAGAAAACCTATTTTCCCTATGTATGAATAAATGGAACCAAGTGATAAGGTGGAGTCTCTATTGTTGGACATAATAGAGATGGAATACTCAAGGACAGAGGCCTTACATAATTCTAGTAAACATCAAGACATAGTGAAAAGATTGTTTAACAAAAGAGAAAAAATCAAAGCATTCAAAATATCTGAACTAGTGATTATATGGGACAAATCCCATCAAAATAAAGTATAACATGAT
This sequence comes from Torreya grandis, assembly GCA_037957365.1. Taxonomy (NCBI): domain Eukaryota; kingdom Viridiplantae; phylum Streptophyta; class Pinopsida; order Cupressales; family Taxaceae; genus Torreya; species Torreya grandis. The sequence goes on along the minus strand of JARHVA010005200.1, from coordinate 52,912 downwards.
AATTTTACCCCATTATAGATTGGAATTTCTTAGATTTTAGAGATCCTGGGTAACAATGCCTTCCATATGAGAGACCTCCAAGGCAATGAGATGACATATCCAGTTAATGAATTTTTTTTGAAGCATTACTTCATGGTTGTACCATCTAGAAATGTTCTTGAACAAAAACAAAGGTGATGGTAATATTAAGATTAAGATTAAGGTATATTTATTATTTTATTAGAATTGATTATATGGCTTTCATAGAATATTTTCCTCACTTCCTAGATTAGCTTTCCTAATTTGCAGTAGTTTATTTCATAGAATAGTTTCCTAATTTATAGATTAAACATTTCCCTTTGTCCTATGGAAATATGATTGAATTTCTATGTTATTCTCAAAGAAATTTCCCAAACTTTTGAGACTTCCTTTAACATGTTCAAAATCTAAAGGATTAGTTTGTGCAAAAACATGCCAAGAAAAAGTACATCAGTTTTTTTATTTGCAAGATCTTCCACCAACGCATTTTAGAATTTTAGAATTTAGGTGTACAATACCAAGATGGATCATGAACAAGATAACACTAAATACTTTAATTAAGCATGTAAAGGTTACTCTCATTACTACATATGAATTTCAAAAAGGTTTTTCACTTTTTTGAGATCAAATACACTTATCATATTAATACTTTTTTGAGGAAATAACCATTGATATGGGTATAGCTAATAGGGATAATATGGTGAAATCATGCTTTAATAGATACCAGCTCTATTTGGTTTCTATTCTCCTTCTCATAATAAATGTTATTTAAAATAAAATATAACAAACATAAGGATCAAAACATCCTCAAAAGAATGATCCAACAAGATTAAAAAAATAAAATAAAAAGGTGATCAAAGAGCTTAAAATGATGAAATAAGGTCAATGTACCATGAATTATGAAAGAATATAGGAGAAGGAAAAATAAGAAACCCATGGTACCTATGTAAGAACTATGGGCACATGTCTGGTTGTAGAGAAATACCTAAGCTTCCTCAAATTTTAAATCTTTTTTCAAAAACTAGAGTGAAACCTATAGTTGTCTCACTTCTTTACTAAATTCCTCATAATAAGGATAAAAGGAAATCACTTCCCCACACATAGATTTAGGGTAAATGAGAAGTCAAGTATGTTGTATGTGGATGATGAGAGTCTCTTATATGTATCTAATTTGATTATCCTATGTATGATGGTTCATGTCTAATTTAAGAGTTGTTAACTAGAAGTTTTGGATTCTAAAATTCTCAGGAGTATTTCCCTTGTGATTTTTCATTTGATGTACTCAACATACTCCCATTCCTTTTTTTATCAGAATATGGACCCACTATATTTTGGAATTGACCTCTACCCCTTTATTAAAATTTCTTTAAAAATAAAGGCCTTGCATATTGTGCTAACTTTTTTATCTTAAAAATATATGAATATACATTTTTATCTTTTGGGACTAACCTACCAATGATTTTCATAAGTTATGTATATATAAGTTTTGGCTTATGTTATTTGGTGAAATTCTTTAATAGAGATACTTAGCAAAAAAAAGGTCTTAGATAGTTTTGGTCAGAACTTAGGTATTTGATAGTTTTGGTCAAAACATAGGTCTTCAATAATTTTGGTCATAACTTTCATTCACCAAAATCCTCTGACATGTTTTGGTCTTTGGCAATTTTGTTTGGTGATTCTCTTTGGTGACTTTTCTTAATAAACCCCTCTGACACATTTTAGGTCTTCGACACTTCTCACTCTACATACCTTAAAATAATTTATTCAAAATGAAGTATTTAGGATTTTAAGGTATAAGACCCCAAGCTACATTCACCAGGAATTATAACACTTTACCATTTACCCTTTGTTCACTTTTTTAGGAACCTAGTTTTTAAAGTTTTACACTTTGCTTCATTTAGGTATTCAAGGGAAATATTCGACATAGGTCCTTTGGTAAATTTACCTGACACATTTAAGTCTTCATAAAAAAAGTTTGATGATTTTGATCGACAAATTCTTGTGACAGTTATGTCTTAAAAAAATTATTTGACATAAGAGTTCAACACATTTAGCTCTTTGGAAAAACTAGTCGAGGTTTTCTCTAACTTAGTTAGGTATTTGGAAAAAGTGTTCAAAACTTGTGTTTATAATACTCATCTACCTCACAAACATTGTTATACCCTGAATCCTAACTTATAACTACCAAAAGATTCACTATTCGATAAACTAAATCCAAAGAAGAGATGACATGACACTTGTAAAAGGGTAATGATGTGGCACTATTATTAAATGTAAATATTTCCTACATGGAATACCTACCAAATTAGATGGCAAAGTTATAATTAAATTAACAAATAGAATTTATAGATTTTGGACATTAATGACACATAAATTATATATCAATGCCAAAGATATATCAAAGTAGTTCTAATAATTATGTGCCCATTCAATAGTACCTCCAAATGAGTGTACTGACCCTCACTGAGGGCCCCAAATGACCCAATAATGGGGCCCTTTTTCTTGATGAACTATTGTCAAAGATCAAAGTAAAACATCAAACCACTTTTTCAAAACTTTTCAATCTGCCAAGTGTCAACCTTTGATAGGTCCTCATTCAAAATGTCAAAACAACATCGAAACACATGCCACATGTTGCATTACTTCAAGCAATCTCATGACATTTATTGACCATCTTCATATGGCCATAACAAGAGCTCCAAAACTTAGATTTACATTCTAAAAAAGGGCCCCATTATTGGCTCACTAGGGGCCCTCAGTGAGGGTCAACACACTCATTTGGAGGGGTGCCTTGGCCACCTTGATGATTATGCAATCTAATCAACATGGCATGTCACTATAGTGACTCATCTTTCCATGTCACAAGTGATGATTCATTGCCATGTCACATTTTGTGCCAAGTGGAGTTAAGTGACTAAGCTCATGAGATAAGCTCATTGATCAAGCCATATGGCGAGTCCTTTGGAGAGCTTATTGACCCAATGGTCCAAGGTGAATTCGAAGGATAGTTCATTACCATGAAGCTCGAGTAAGGTGGTGAGCTTGACGGAGATATGTTTGAGAGGAATGGATGAGCCACCAACCAACACACATCAGCGACCACCAAACCCTCACCACACAAACCATGTAAGACCAAGTCCTACCCAAAGGAATCTCCAATGGTGGCCTTAGTTTGAGATCAATCTAAGCTAGTACCTAAGTCTCCTCCAAAAGGGATGTTGTCACATCTAAAGGTGGACTATATCCTTTAAAAATTATGCATTATGTTCCCAAATAACAAATGTGGGATAAAGGAATAATCCCAAAGCACCAAAAGAGAAGGCTGACAGTTTGAACCATGCACCTATTATGCAAAACTAATAAGCTTGGAATTCTTGTGCCATGGAATTTGAAGTACTATAAGGGGAGAAAATTTCTATTTGAAAAGGATAAAAAAAATTGACTATGTTTTTTAATTTTAATAGGCCAAGACCTTGTAAAAGCTTTGGTAAGCTTATGTTAATGGATTTTTATCCATTCTCAGGCCACATTACACAGTCTTAATACTCTGTTTAGCCAATTTGAATATTGGAGGAGTATTTTTCAAACCTTAGAGGATATTGTTTGTACTTTTGGAGCAAATTTGTAGGTGTTTATGAAGACTCACATAATTTGAAGGTGTCAGGCTTGAATCAATCACAGTGAAAGTGAATTTTTGTATTGAGATATCAACTTATAAGAAAGTTGTTTATTGTTTCTAGGTGTTTGAAGTGCCTTTAATGGAAATGGTCCACTCCTTTGGTGAACCTAGAGATGTAGGCATTAATTGTTGAGCTAAACTTCATTATCACCTTTTGTGTTTTTGGTAATTGTCATTTGATGCATGTTATTGTTTTGGTTTGCTGATTTGATTTTAATTAGTAAATGAACTCATGCAAGTGATTCAAATTTTGACAATTATAACACAATGATATTAAAAATGATTAAATGGTGAATGAAAATACAAGTCACAAATAATTTTAATCCATTTTTTTAAAAACTATGTTTTCTGCTAACTCCTATCATTTTTACAAGTTTAGTTGAAGTTTTCAAGAATTTGAATGATTAATAAAGGGAGTTATTAAAGTATCTAGATAAACTATTTACACTTCAATTTTAAGTGTAGAGTTTTCAGATCACCCCTCTAGACTATAAAAATAATAGGATTTATGACTCTTATTTCTTGATTCACATCTATGCGTACACTCCCAATATTATGTGAATCATTAAGAATGTTTACCCATAGGTATGGAGGGTCATCCATGAATTCCCCCTTGCCTAGGATATCCAATAGCATCATAGATACACTATTAATTAGGGGAGACTATTGGCTATACCCTGACTGTATAATCATCATGGTAATTGGCCATAAGGTTACACCTTTGCATCTCCCCAAGTATGTCCCAAATAAGTTGGTAGAGTGGGAGATACCTTACCAGATATGGTGGGGTATTGATGAGGGAATACACAAGAATAAGAAAGCTTACCTTCATGGTTCTCATGTAATTATTAGAACAATGTGATACACTAATTAGAAGCACTTCTATGAGGCTAAGAAATATAAAGAATACTACTCCTTAGCTTCATTGCCACATAGAGACTAGGATCCCTATAGACATGTTCAAAACTACATCAAAGGACTGGGCATCGAGTATCAACATGAACCTTATGATCATGGATTCTTTCCCTCAATTCTCAAAATGGAAATCAAGTCTTGGAGAGGGAATAGTCAATTCAGATGGAGGACCTTGTAAAGCTTATTCAAGGAGAACCTTCCCTTTCCATAAAGGAGGCTTGACCTAGTCTCCCACTAATTAAAGGATGGGATATGTCTATATTTTGTATTATCATACCTACTTATCTAATGGGAGAATAGGGGAAATCTTATTAGACACCCCCTAAAACACTTAAGTGAATAATGAACTACGGGTGCCTGATACCCCATGTTTCTCTTTCTATAATTAGTTTCCTTATTCCTACTTATTTAATGTCTATTATTATAATTGCTCATCCTACATCCACTCCTGATATCCCTTTATCTATCCCTTCCACTATTATTCCATCCCTCATAAAACTCAAAAAGGACACAAATAAAGTGAGGGGAGTAGTAGCCACTCCCCAATTACATGTTGCATCTACAAAAGTAATTCTAAAAGTCCCCTTTCCCAGAACTTATCAAGAGAAAATGGTGATAACCACTCTAAAGGCTAATAATAAGATAAGGCTAGTATACATAGTCCATCTACTACCATAATATGGTGTATTAGACTAGTCTAATACCAAATGGCCTTCATTTCCTAATCCCCTCTTGGGATAAATTTGAAAACAAACATCAGGTGAGGTATTGGGTGAGACTATAACCTTGGACACTCAACCCATGGACCCAACCTAGTTATTCCTCCCATAGTGGGGAACAAACATGTGATTAGGGGCCTATAGAATGGCTAATATTTTGATTCACTAATTTCCCACTTTGGGTATAGGTTTTGAAAAATTATAGGGAGTGTACAAAGGGTGAGGAATAGAAAACTAAAATATGATACTAGTAGAGTGGTCGTTATAAAATAAAGAGAATAAATGTTCACTTTGAATAAGAGGAAAGATAGAAAATTGGGGAAATCCACATGTATAGAAGATTTTAAATCCTATATGGAAACACATAAAGATGTTCTAGTATAAATACATGAAGGTACATAAATGGCATGAAGAGAACTAAAATAAGAATTGGAGTAACTGAGAGAACAATAAAAAATTATTCATGTTCTAGCCCAAATTTAAATGGATGTCCAAAGTGAAGCATCCATATTGTACAATTTTATTGATTTCAATAGTTAAATGAGGGGAAAATTGGTGCCCCACATGGTAGAGACCACCAAATTATTGAATTCTTTGAAGATAAATCAAAATAAACTAAAATTCCTTATTATTTTTACAATTGGAAAATCATATACATATTTAAACTTAATGGCACCATTGGAGGCAACCAAAGACCTTAACTTGGTGTCCATCAAAACATAAGAGGCCAAGTAATGGGTTTATTTAGTTGAGGTAGTAATTCCAAAATATTAAAAACATGAGACCCACTCTTGGTAAATTTTGGACAAACTAAATATTTCTCAAGCTAGGGATTCCAAAAAAAGACTCATCAACATGGCTAATTTTGATTAACACTTACAAAAAACTTCATATAATTTTAAATAGTATATATAATAGAAGATCATATAAGAAATAGAGGCAAAACTCAATTTTAATATAAATAATGTCACTAAAGTTGAGAACTCTACATCTAACTTTAATACTACTAAAGTTAAACATGCAAGGCTCTTGGATCAAGTGAACAGGGTGCATAAGCCTTTACTCCTTAACATGGATATTATTAGATATCAATATGACCATGGGTAAAAGTAATATCAGGCTATGGAAGTAAATAATAATGTCAACACAACAACTCCTAGTTCAATATAAGCCTCCATTTTAGTGCCTCCGACAACTTTGTTAGCCAATCAAGCACCTGATTAACCTTGAGTCAAAGTCTAATTTTGTATGTATGCATGCACAATTTACTTATAATTAAATCATACATTTAAATTTTCCTAAACTATTTATAAGCATGCACACATTGAATTTCCATACACAATCCAACTAATTATGACATAAATATAATTAGACATAAGCATGAAAAATATGCAATTTTGAGACTAAAATTATAATTGAGGTTCAAACTATAAGTTTACATATACTTAGAGGATGAGGTATCCACTCCCAAAGTCTATATACCAATGTAGTTTCACATTCCAAAAGGTTGGAAGTTTTCATCAATAAAAGAAGTCAATTTTGACTATCATACAATTGAGTTGGTGTTTTATCCTTTCACTCATGTGATATTAAGGCTTTGATTTTATGGTTATTATAATATAGTAATTTGATGTGTGTGAAAGCTACATATATATTCTAATTATTATATCAATATATTCTAGCTATAGATGTTCAAACTCTATTGAAAGTTAATATATATTGTTAAGAAATTGGTTTAAACTATGTTATTATTCTTAGTGTGTATGAATTATTTATTTTGGTATAGTTTTCTAAGTGTGTGCCACAACTACCTAAGATGCCTTCTTGGTCTGATCTTTAACCTTTTAGTTAAGGGTGTGAAAGAGCTATTCTAAATTAAGAAACCTTCAAGTAAGACCATAAATTTTACTATACCACTTCTCCATAGACTTCATAATTGTGTTTACCAATAAGTGTGTAATAGCTGTAAGAATTAAGCATTAGTTTTGAGAGCATTTGTCCACTAATAAACCAACTTAGAAAGTGACTCTTTGATATCACATAAAAATTATTTTATGATATAACCTTCCTTCATTTTTAAGTTTATTTTACTAATATCTACCCACTCTAGATTAGATATCAACCATCTATATCATCCACTTAGGTTTGATTTCTCCATTAGTATTCATTTCACTACAAGTAAACTCGGTTAACAATATGCATGCACTACTTGTTATTCCACCATAAGATTATTTAACCCATACCTAAAACTAATTGCCTAGAGTGGATTTTATCTCCATTGATATCTTAAAATGTTAAAGGTTACCTCATCTAAAATTTGGTTGGTGCACAAAACACGTATCAATAGAGTCTGTAAAAGGTGAAGAGTCTTTCTTTTGTTTGTAGCGAAGGATGGAATATGAAGTGGAACCATTTTTTAAAATATTTATATATCACTAAATTATTTTTTAAAATATATCCAATGTGATAGAGATTAATGTGAAGTTCTAAAATGGTTTCTCTTGAATGTCTTTTGGCATTATTATGTGGATTGTGCATAGTGAATGCTCTATTTATCTAAGTTTATTAATCATGTAGACTATATTGACTATTCTATACTTTGTAATCTAATTTTTTTATTAATAAATATATATCATATTTGGCTTAATAATGGTTTTTTATAGTTTATGTTCATGTCTTTGTTATAGTTATGTTCACACTTCACATAACTATCCTTGTATTAGCATGTTTTGGTGGGTTTTCTAGGAACCTTTATTAACAATGGTGCAGTAAGCATGGAGTTTCAAAACATGTTATGATGGAAAATAGGATAGAGATATTTTGAGATATGTCTTGATGAATGAATATAAAACTTTTTAGGGGAGGAACAAAAAAAAATGGAGTTTTGTATAAGAAGTTATTCACAAGAACATTTATGGTGAAAATGTGATATTTTCTAGTGTGAATTATTTAGACTATGAGTTGTGTGGTTATCAAGATTGGAATATTATTATTTCAGCCAAGGATAATATAATTTCTAGCTTGGAAAAAAGAAATACTATAAAATCTATGAATATTAGAAATTAACTCAACTCCTGTGATAGATCATTGGATAAAAAATATTATATGTATGCAATTAGAAATGTATCATGTCTATAAATCAATCCTAGCTTAGATAAAATAAAGCATACCTATAATTTTGATTGGGAATACATTTGTTAAGTGGGAGCATGACCAAAATGGGGATCTAATAGATCTTATTAGGGGATCACTTGTCATAATACACCATGCTAGGAAGGGTTTCAAAGCCTATAATCTAACATAATCATGTAACAAACCTAAAAGAGTAATAGGTTTAATGTTAACTCTATATCTAATAAATAAGAAAGTAAATATAATATAGTGTACACCAAATATTATGGCACAAAGTAAGGATTAGAAACAAAAAAAATAAACTAAACATGTATAGAAGACATATACTCATGTCAATGTATACAAAATTCTAATATATGGAAGAGAAGCACAATTGTATTATCTATCTACTCTTACAAAGGAGAAATAAAGTTAGGAATACTTACCTTGAAGTTGAACTCATCGAGCCTCAGTCTCTCCCTTAGCCAAGGTGCTTTTCAAGAGATTGTTGTGGTATTTAAGGATAACAAAGACAAATCAACTCTAGGATACACAACCTATCTATGTATCCAAAATACTTCTCCATAAGACAAGATTTGTATATCCAAAGAAAGTATGGAACCCTAAGATTTATTCCTCAATTAGAATGGTTAATAATCAGTTGTTTATTGACACTTATTCTTCTTCACTTCCCTAAAATCAAATGTTTGGAAATAAACTTGTATTTATAGGTGAATCTTTCCCTAAATATTTTTGAATATGTCAGGTATACAAGGTTGAATACCAGTCGACACAATATGTTTTTAGGAGATAAATCACTAGGTCCCAAGCTAGCTCAACTGAAGGGATAATAAAAATCCAAGATAAAATATCCCTAAATAGTATAGGGTTGATTTAAACAACATAGTATAGTCAATTGGTGAAAGGGGGGTCAAGGCAAGAAAAAGGAGGAAAATAATATGATAAATGACTAGAATGGGTAAAACAAAGAATAATAAGCTCAAGGTAAATGGTTTTAAGAGACAAGTGTGTAGATGTAAAGTGGCAAAAGGGATAAAAATATTATGTAGCATCAATGGTCTACCCATGCCTTTCTTGGTTCACCCCTTAAGGTGTGTACTCAAAGAGATTGAGACTCAATGGGTTCCTGTAAGATACAAAGTGTTAGTAATCAATAAAAATTTGAAATTGTTATATGTATACATATGCCCCACTCAAATCTCATCACGTGTCACATAAGTGCAACATAGGATGGTGCTTCAAGAAATAAAATATGATAACACACAATGTTGGTTCTAAGTAAAATGAAGTAAGCAAAAAATAAGGTAAAGAAAAGGATAGAATTGAAAAACACATACCTTTACTTATCTTAATGTTGTATATAAATAAGTAGACTACAAGAGATGTGAAAGTATCCAATGTGAAGAACATAGGTGAACCTGTAAAATTTAGTGTAAAAACTAGCCAAAAATAATTTTTATTGGAATATAGGCATATGATAGTGGAAATTATTCTCTACATCATCACAAATCTATTGCATTTTGTGGTTCAAAAAATGGATGAATATAAATAAAGATATAGATAAAACAAGAAATTTACCTAAAAATAATTAAAGAATTTGAATTTTGAAAAGTGTTTTTAAATAGGGGAAAGACAAGTCATTTGGTTATTTTGACTTGTGAAGGAGAGAAAAAGATCTCTAGAGACCAAATGAGCTAGGATGGTGAGCAAATGACAAGCTAGATAAGGGGGGGCTCCAAGAACAGTAGCAAGTGCACTACAGGTATGCAACTATGAATTTTAAGCCAATTTTGGAGTATTTTAATGAATTAAGTATATTTTTAGAAAAAAATAATTTTTAGAATTTCTAGCTATCATAATGAATCCAAATTAGATTCTATAGGTAGGAAAAACCAAGATGTAAAATGGGTTTGAAGGAATTAGGGGAAAAACTACCAGAAGGCACTTTTTTAGGAAAATGCAAGGGGTCAGTAGGGAGAAACAATTGGGTCCACCCATTCAACCCAGTAGGATAAAAATGAGAAAAATCCATACTACCAACCTAGTAGGTATGTTTCAACCCTATATGTTTTGTAGACTATTAACCTAGACTAATTTGAAAAGTCTAAAATTATAATGTAGTACTAGGGAGGGGAAAATAAGAGGGTTGACTTAGAATTTTAAGTCAACCAAATCAAAAATGGGGAAATTTTGGTCAAACTAGGTTAACCAAAGAACCAAAATGGTACATAAATGCATGCAAAAGGCTGAAAGAATGTTAGAATGGCCTGAAATGACCAAGGGTAAAAAGGATCAAGTAGGCTAAAAATAGGTAAAAATGAATGAATTAAAGTAATGTAGGCTTATTTTTATTAAAATTGTAAATATAATGTATTACGATTATAAATGACATGGAGGATCTAATACATCTTTTGTTCTTTCCTTATTGTAAGGATGACCCATATTCTAATGATTGGTAGATGTGTCATGGCTATCAGGTCTACTAGATTGTTTGATGATTGGAAATATAACTAGACTAGTATTTATAGGCCTAAGAGGGATAGTTGATATGTGCAGGGTTACCCTAAGTGATGATCTATTAGTCATGTTCCAAGGATGTTGGGAATGACTGACTAACACCTTTAGATGGGAGGTGGATGGGAACATGGTAGAGGTAGATATCTCTTTGGAGGCTATACATTCCATCCTAGGGCTATCGATAGTAGGATTAATAGTGACTACAAGTATACCAAATAGCATGGAGGAGAGGAGAGCCTTAGCCATGTGTGTTATAGGCTTAGAGACAATATTGGTGGGTAGGAGAGTAAACATGTTCGATGTATATACATTATAGATTCTAGATATATAGAAAGATATGATAGGGCTTATGACATAGTGACTTTTATATCACAAGTTAGATAATAAGGTACCATTGTTCATGGTAGCCTTGAGTAGGATGATCCTAAAGGAGGGAGTACTATATGATCTCAGCTCTATCATCTTAGTCCAAATTTTGCATGATATGTATGAGGTGTTAGTTATAGGGTAGAAGTTGATAGTATTGATCATATTACTGATAACTTAGATATATGAGAGGTTTCCCATGTATTATCTAGATAGGTTTCCCCATGCAGTTGATGATAAGTCACCTTGAGTGTGGAGATAGAGAGAGGACTAGGTAGTGTAGGCTATACCCCATGTGCCAATGCTATAGATAGTGAGATGTATAGACATAATGTATACACATAATATTTTACAAAATTTATTGATTACTAACACTATGTATCTTGTAGGAATTTGTTGAGTCTTAATCTCTCTGGGTGCATACATTAAGGGGTGTGCAGATCATCGGTGCTTCATAATATTAATTTTCCTTTTTCCACTTGCTATCTACACACTATCTCCATAAAACCATGAACCCTAGGCTTGATCTTTTCTTTCCTATCCATTCTAGTCATTATCATGCTTTATTACTTCATTTCTTGCCTTATTACCCTTTTTACCTATTCAGTACACTAAGTCAACCAAGTAAACCTAGTGTATTCTAGGGATGCTTTAGATATTTTCACTTGTTTACATCATAGCTAACCTAGCATAGACTTTAGGCATTAGCCCAAGATTGTACTAGGTCAACTTGATCAACCTAGTATAGATGACATGTTCAAATGGTTTTTAGGTAATATACTACTATATATACAAGGTCATTTCCCACCATTTAGAAGAATATAATAATCAAGTGAAGAAGTGCAAACAAACATTTTCTTATTAACCATTCTACTTGAGTAATAAAGCTTTAGGGTTCAATACTTTCTTTGAAGCTCTAATCTTATTTTATGGAGAAGTATTTTGGATGATTAGGTAGGTTATGTAGCCTAGATTTTATTTATCTTGGTTATCCTTACAAGCCATAAAAATCTCTTATGAAGCACCTTAGCCAAGGGAGAGGTTGAGACTCGACAGGTTCATCTTCAAAGGTAATTATTCATAATTTTATTTCTCCTTTGTAAGAGTAGATATGTAATGCAATATGTATTCTTATCTTCCATGTATTAAAATTATTTATACATTGACATGATTATATGTCTCCTATGCATGTTTAGTTTAGTTGTTTATTTTTTTGTTCTAACCCCCATTTTGTGCCACAAGCTTTGATGCACACTATATTAGTTTTCTTTTCTTATTATTAGAATAGTTTACTTTCTTGATTATTTACATATGTGAAAATTAAATCATAGGAATATTTTAGGGTTATTGTGTGATTGTGATAGACTATAGGCTTTGGAACACTTCCTATCATGATGTGTTGTGACAAGTGATATTAGTCATCCCCTAATTGGGTCTAGCATGTCCCCATATTAGTCATGATCCCACTTAAGAAGTGTATACCCAATAAAAAGTGTAAGTATACTCTATCTTATCTGATTTATGATTAATTCATTATACATCTTATGATTCTGATTGCATACATTCTAGTGAACCTGATGTGAAACTAACCCTTGCAAGATTTCTTTCACTTTATTTCATTTTATTTTTATCATCATTTTGATCATATATTTTGACCTACTAGATCAATTATGTTGACACATATATTTATATTTATGCACAATTTTTTATATTTTTAGACTACTAGGTTGACTAGGTTAACCTAATGCATTTTTAGACATCTTGTTTAACCTACTAGGTTGACAAGGTCAACCTAGTGCATTTTCAACACTTTTCAATAGGCTTTTTTATTACTTGGTTGAATAGCTTGACCCAATTTGTATATTTTTGATAGATTTTTTCAAGGTTCCAAATCATCAATGTCCTTTATTTCCATATCTAAACTATCAATTTTAGTCTTTTATTCTATCTCTTTCTATTATGTACTTTCCTTTCATAGTTTGAAATCTTTAAAACTTTAGTAAAATTAACTAGGTTAACTTAGTTGACCTAGTTTTGTATTATTTCATAAATTTAAATCAACTTTATAATCTTCCCTACACCATCATGAATCCAACACATTTAACAATTTTCAAAATGGATGAGTAAAACTAAATATATAGGTAAAATAAGAAATCAGCCCATGTCTATTATACTAGGTCGACCCTATCAACCTATTATCTTTTTTAGCCCATGTACAATATGATAGGTCAACCTAGTAAACCTAGTGTTTACAAAAAATTTACCTTTTTTTAGTCATTGTTCATTGAATTGGGTCGATACTATGGACCTAGTATAGTTTTATAGCCCCTATTTTTAGACTAGGTCAACCTAGTACTATTTTCTTGTCACTTCTTATTCTCCTTGTGTGGTTATCTAATCTTGTTCCATCATGATGACATCATTTTAGCCTTAATTTAGTCAATAACATTACATTATTAAGTAATTAGATAATAACCTCACTTATTTCATTACCTCTAATGAAACTATCTAATTTCTTCCTTACCCTTCTCCTAAGCCTAAACCACTAACTACACAATGCAATGTAGTTGAGATCCTTCATCATAATCCTCATCCTAATATAAATGTTGGGAGTCCTTCACCAAATCATACCAGTAAAATTTATAATCTAGATGGTTCCCAAATTTTCAAAAATCTTGATGATAATACTATCTACACTCCTCACAAGAATGATGGCCTTATCAAGCTTCTTTCTACTTCAACCACACTTAATACAATTAACACCAATGTTTGGAATACTCCACCTACAAATAATATTCCTCCCACCAACACTAATAATTATCTTCCTATCAACACTAATATCCCACCTTTAAATATACCTATTGATACAACTCAACTTCTTGCATAAGTCATACAACAAATGAACATCATGTAAATAACCAATCAATCTCAAATTATGAGCATGCAACATGATTAGTCAACCATCTCAACTCATCATGTCTCAACAAAATCCAAATTTTATTCCTCTTCCTCTTGGAGATGCTAATTGGAATATCATACCTCAACCTCCAATGAATAACAAAATGCTTCAACATCTTCAAAATAAGACTTTATCCCCATTCATTGCATCCATAGATATTGGAAATGTTTCTCCAACTATCACATATAATGGGACTAAGGATCCTCCTATATTTATTAATTATTTTGGTAATATCTATAAGGAATGGGTCAAAACTAACAATTTTGATACCACTAAGCTCTTATCCAAAACCCTTGTTGGTGATGCACTTGAATGGTATAATCATCTTCCTAGACATTCCATCTCATAACTAGAGGATTTATTCAATTATCTAGTGAAGGAGTTCCAACATGATGAATTTCTTGAAAACTACCTTAGTCATTTTATCAATGTCAAGCAACATCCTAATGAATCTGCTCATACTTTCATCAAAGGATGGAAGTCTCTTGCTCATAAAGAGGACCATAATATAAATGATGACACTCTTCTATAACTATTTTTCACTGCTCTTAAACCTTCTCTTCAATACAAAGTTTGAATCTTTTCACTTAAAACTTTAGAAGAAGGCTTATACCAAGGAAAAAGGAAATACTTTATTATGACTCAATTTGAAACACCTCAAATAAATACTAAAGCATCTTTCCAATATTCTTCTCATACCACTGATTCATCCAAGTCTCCCCAGCCTCAAAATGGATCATCTAATTCAACCAATTTCAACCCAACCCACCCTCCCTTAAGTCTATAATAACTTAAAGATAAATTTTCACCCTTGAAACCCATGAAATTTTATCCTTATAAACCTTATCCAAAATGGTACATTCTAGATAAATTTTGTTGGTGGCATGCTAATATAGGTCACTCTTATGAGTCTTGTCATGATCTTCATTGATTTCTTATTTCTTCCTTGATTGGTCCACATTTCAATCTTGATACTATCACTAAATAACGTTATCAAGATTATCTTCAAGATTCTCACAATCAATATCAAGAACCATAATCACATCAACATCAAAAACCTAATCAATAAACCTAATCCACTATTTTTTTTCAAACCACAATTGATCCTTCTTCCTACACCAGTAAGGAAATGATAGCTAACATGAACAACTTTAAACATATTGTGGCATCCATTGATCCTCAACCTCTTATGCCACATGAATCAAAGGAGTACCTATTTAAAATGTGTACTCCAAATCATATCATACATGATCCTCCTTTACCTTCTCATACCTCTCATACACATCATATGTTGCATTCAACCTCCTTAAAATTTAGAAAACTGACACATTTACCTAGCTCTAAATGCACTTATCAACCTAATGAAAATAATTATAATGGTTCAATGTTACATCACTCCAAATCACATGTTGGGGAATCTTACAATGCCCATCCACATGTCTTTTCAGGCTTTGGGGAATCTTGCAATGCCTATCCACATATCCATTTAGACTTTGGGGCATCTTGTAATTCCCATCCCCACATCCACTTACCCTTTGGGCAATCTTATGATGGCCATTATTATTCTACAATTCATGATAAAAAACAAATCCAACTTCAAGAAACCTTTCATTACTTATAGACTTGTCTTTTGCATGCTCATATTTGATATAGACATTAACATAGATCTTACTTGTTCTTATTGTCTCATGTTTCTTTATTTTTGTGCATTTTTATCTTAATTTCACTTTCCTAAGCATCATTGTTTTCCTTTACATTCTTTGGTTTTATTACACATCACATTTGGCATTTATTTTCTTTATTTTCCTTATATTTCTCTTTTATTTTTGTATTTTTTATGGCATTCTTTGCCTTAATCGTTGTATGATCATATTGTCCCTTTCTTTAGCATTTACCTCTTGATGTACCATAGTCTTCTTTTTCTTTTGGCACCCTCGTGGGTTTCTCTTTTATGAGTTACTTCATATGATCATGGATTGGACCTAACACCCCTCACAAAATTACCATCCTTTTTACTTATTTTTATCATTTTGCTACTTACCAATGCTATTTTGGCATCCTATAGGTTTTTCTTTTATGAGGTGATTTGTAAAAAAGGCTCCCTCACTTTGATTTTCTCTTGCTTATTAGCACCCTCATGGGTCCCTCTTTTATGAGTTGCTTTATAAGACCATGGATAGGACCCAACCCTCATAAAATTATTATTATTTTTTTTTCATGATCCTTATTCTTAAACTTTAGCTTTTTCTTCTTTTGTTCGATGAAATTTTCAAATGATCTATGTTAGCATGTTTTCCTCCATTTCCCTCTTTCTTATGATAAGGAATCACACCTTTGTTGTTATTGTATCCCTATTTTCCCTTTGTCACATTTTTTTTAATTTTAAATAATTAAAATTGTTCCATGTGTCATTCCTCTTGATTCCCCTTTCTTTCATCTCCACATTGGATAAAATAAGGTTGAAGTCAAGATAGCACTTTTATTTCACCTAGATTTATGAGACTCTTAGACCCCATGCTCTTTGAAGTTCTCTCTCTTATCAACCTTGTCTCAAGTTTTCAAATTAAAATCATCTTTAGCACCCATGTTTGGTCTTCCAAATCCATATGGAGGAGGAATTTGAAAAATCCATCAAGAAAGTTAAAAGATAAATCATTTGAAACATAAGTTAATGATATCTTAAACGGAAACATACAAATCTCAAAAGTTAAATTCACACCAAAAGATGTGATTAAAATCACATGTCCTATCTCCAATTGAAGCTCAAACTCCAAAGTCAATTTCACATAGAGTTGAAGTGCTTTGGGGTGTGGTAGGCTAGTAGATTGGAATAGGTGATTTCAAAAAAATATATGGTGCTACCTACTTTATCACACAAGTACTCAATCTTCATAGTAGACTGATGGCTTTGTAAGGGGTCCTGAATAATGGGGAACATATCATGGGGAGGTAGGTCCATTTTTATTTTCATGCATATATCCTTCATAAGATGATCTATATAATCCATTTGTTGACCTAAGACTTATGTAGCTAAGAGAAGTTCTTTAGAGTCCTTAAGGTCGATAGTCCTCTTGTTTAGACAAACCTAATTTGAGTGTCTTGACTTTGATAAAGAGTTCCTCTACATTTATTTTTCCTTCATTCTCCCCTCCACCAATTTCATCTCCTCCCTTGATATACAAATTGTGATTCCAATCTGTTTTCCCTCTTTTTTAAATTCTTTTTTATTCATTTCTTAAAAACATGCTAGCACTACTTTGTTTCAATTTTTTATATATTTAGAGAAAAAATAACATGTTTGAGTATCTATGGATCACTATTTTCTTTCATTTGTCATTATTTTACTACCCTTCAATTGTGGGTAGTTGAGTCCACACCCTTTTTCCATTATTACATATTTTTATTTATGTATGCCTTCTTCATGTTTGTCTTATATCTTGACTTACATTTCATTCAACATTCTTTCATATTTTTATTTATGTTTTATTATTTAATGCCTATCTTACATGATCTTACTTTTTAATTTCTTACATATCTTTGTTCAAGTTTTCTTGCATTGATATTTCATTTGTCATTCATGTTTAACATGCTTCCCAACTTGATTTAGTATGTTCTAAATTCCTTTTTGCCATTTATGTTTTACATATTTTCTATTGTGATTTACCATGTTTTCCTATCATTTGTCATTATTTTTCCAATCATTTATCAATCATTTTCCATCCTTTTTGTCATTTATTTGTCATTTATTTTCTATCATTTGTCATCCTTTTATCAATCATTTGACTTTAATATTCTAGCCTTATATTAAAAATCCTAAATTTGCAAATTTTCCTAAAATCTCAATCTAACTACTATATGCCCATCTTCCAAAAATTTCTATTTTTGGCCTTTTATTTTTACACTAACTTCTACAGGTTCACCTAGTGTGCTTTACATTAGATGCCTTCACTTTCTTAAAGTCTTCTTCTTTATATAAAACACTAAGGTAAGTTAAAGGTATGTGTTTTTAAATTCAATCCTTTAATTTATATTATTTTATGATTACTACACCATACTTAACATCAGGGTAGTGTGTTATCATGTTCTATCCCCGAAGCACCATCCCGTGTTGCACTTATGTGACACATGATGCACTTAGGATGAGACATATGTATACACACAATATTTTAAAAAATTTATTGATTACTAAATCTTCATATCTTGTAGGAACTTAACAATTCTTAATCTATCTAAGTTTATGCCTTAAGGGGTGCACCAAGAAAGGGGTGGGTAGACCATCAATGCTTTATAAGATTGTTGTTCCTTTTCCCACTTGATATCTACACACTAGCTCCATAAAACCATGAACCCTAGGATTTTTCTTCTCTTTCCTATCCATTATAGTTATTATCATGATTTATTCCTTTATTTATTTTCTTTTACCCTTTTTACTTATTCATTACACTAGGTTGACGTGATCGACCTAGTGTATTCTTGGGACACTTTACCTATTTTGACTTGTTTACATCCTAACTGACCTAACATAGACTTTAGGCATTAGCCTAAAAATGTACTAGTTTGACCTATCTAAATGGTTTTTAGTTAATATACTACTATATATACAAGGTCGTTTCCCACCATTTAGAAGAATAGAAGAATCAAGCAAAGAAGTGTAAATGAACATCTACTTATTGACCATTTTACTTGAGGAATAAACCTTTATGTTTCAATACTTTATTTGAAGATATGATCTTATCTTATGGATAAATATTTTGAATGCTTAGGTAGGTTGTATATCCTATATTTTATTTATCTTAGTTATCCTTACAAGCCACAAAAATCTCTTATGAAGCACCTTGTCCAAGGGAGAGGTTGAGAATCAATAGGTTCATCTTTAAAGGTAAGTATTCATAACTTTATTTCTCCTTTGTAAGATTAGATATATAATGAAGTATATATTCTTATCTTACATGTATTAATATTATGTATACATTGATGTGAGTATATGTATCCTATGCATGTTTAGTTTAGTTGTTATTTATCTATTTTTTTATAACCCCCACTTTGTGCCATAAGCTTTGGTGCACACTAGATTAGTTTACTTTTCCTGTTATTAGAATAGTATACTTTCTTTTTTATTTACATAAGTGAACATCAAATCATAGAAATATTCTAGGGTTGTTGTGTAATTGTGTTAGACTGTAAGCTTTGAAACCCTTCTTAGCATGATGTGGTGTGACAAGTGATACTAGTGATCCCCTAATCAGGTATAGATGATCCCCAAATTGGGCATGATCCAACTTAACAAGTGTATACCCAATCAAAAGTGTAGGTGTGCTCTATCTTATTTGATCCAAGATTAATTCATTATGCATCATGAAATTTTTATTTCATACACATAGTGTGGTAGCCATATGGGCATATAGTGACCACATGGCCAAGCTAGGACATAATTTTACTATCTATAACAAGGACATATATGGTTGGACACTACACCTGGTGGAGAGATCCACATTGGTGGTATGGGTACTTGGATAGATGGGATTACCTCATCTATTGGCACAAATATTAATTCTCAAGTAGTGGTCTCAACATGTGAGAGAGCCATGGGGGAGGGAGAGACTAGGGCCACTAGTGATGAGTTCAATGATCAAACCACATCATGAGTGATCATGGACTAAGATAACATGATAGGGAGTAGATTAGGATGAGAGGGGTGTAAAAGTAGTAGCATGAGAGATAACACAACCAATTTCATAATGATATGAGTAGTAACCACTAAGGACATGATATCAATGGAGGTAGGAGGAATAGGAGAGAGTGGAGATTATTGCCATCCCTGATGACTAGCAAGTGTGCTTAAAGAGAGATACATGATAGAGAGGACATTTAGGCATAGGATAATATAGATGTAATCCATGATATCTAGATTTATATTGAGGAGGCAACCTATAGAGGAGGTTCTAGGAGGTTGTATGGATAGAGAGACTATGCTAGGAAATCACACAAATTATGAGACCATAGTGATCAAGATATAGATAGGTAATAAAGATGATTAAATTATTTCTTAACTTTTTATTTTGAAATATAAACTAGAGATAGATAGATATTTTGAGTTATAACAGTGATATAATATCTATCTGGGTGTGATTTTATAGTCACAACTAAGGATGAGGAAATATGGTGGTCCCTTATGAGGGAATCACTCCATGATATCCTGGATGAGATTCTATAGTTGTATGACCCTAATACATTAGAATACCCTAGTGTACCATATATCATAGCTTAGGTGATTTGGTTTAGATTAGTTAGAGAACTAGCAAGGAAAATATGAGCATAGAGAAATAGGATACATCTACTAAAAGAGATGGGTGTAGGTAAGATATGGGCATGGTAGGCACTAGAAGAGGAGAGAGTTGGACATCTGACTATAATGACATAGATGAAATAGGTACATGTAGTGACCCTAACCTATTTAGCATAGGCATAGGTAGAAACCCTACATGGATAGGTAGAGGGATCAAGATCTCAGATGGCCTCTTTATAGCATACTATTTGGAGGATTCAGATTGAAGCCTTGGTAGGTAGCGTGGTTAGGCCATGCGATAGATAGGATAGAGCCTAGCCATAGATCTAAATCATTATATATATGGTTGTACTTATTGTATAAAAAACTCATGATATATATATATATATATATATATATATATATATATATATATATATATATATATATATATATATATATATATGATGTCTCATTTTGAAATATTGATGTTGATTATGTATGTTGTTGTTATTATTGTTATGGTTTTGGATGATTTAGATATATTTAATTTTAGGATATGTATTTAGTTTTTATTGTATATGTTATAAGAAATATATGAGATGTGGTTTCTTTTCTATCATTATGTATAACACATGCATGGGTAAAAAGATATATGCAAAAAGGACTTGGTATAATATAATCAATCAAAAAAAAACTCCTACAGACTATTTCAAGTTGGGAAATGTGTAATAACAATAAAATGACTAAGTATAAATAACCAAAAGAATGGTAAAAAGGAATTTGTTTTTAAACCAAAGTGAAATAGTTTTGCACCAAATTAAAAGAAGTAAAATCGTACTAAATCACGTTAGGAAGTATGAGAACAATGTAATAAAGTGGAAGGTATGTAAAAGGGCACAAATGGTATAAAAACAAATTAATTAAGTCAATAAAATATACTAAATTACATTGGGAAGTATAAGAGAAAAATAAAATTGGCAAAAAATTAGTCTTAAATTTATCACATTAATTCAAGCTGAGAAGTATGAAAAATTCAAGAAATGGTTGTATTCTTACATGCACTCAGAAAATATGAAGATAAAAGTGAAAGAAAAATTAAGTAAGCATAAAACACACTAAATCAAGCTGGGAAGCATGTCAATGACATGTAACTTCATAATCAATCACATCTTATCTCATATTTGACACATGTAATTTTGTTTATGAGTTGTATTATTGGAAATTTTTGTGAGGAATGGTGGGTCCTATCCACGGTCTTACAATACAACTCACAAAGAGAACACCACTAGGTTGGAAAAATTGAGACAATTCTAAAATAAATGATGTGGGTAATAGGAAGGAAAAAGGTGGTCATTTGTGAGGAACATTGGGTCCTACCCATAGTCTGACAAAGCAACTCACAAACGAAATCCTAAGGTGAGTGATCAGTAGACAAAAAAATATTTCTGAAGAGGAAATATGAGGGATATAGGGAATGAAAAAGGGAGTGTAAAAATCAATACTTAGGCATATAATGAGAAGAACCGAGGAGACAAGAGTCATACTAAAGACATGAGAAGACACTAAGTGAATAATGACCATCAATGTACAAAGGAAACCTATTCACTATAGACATAAAGCTTTGTAGGAAAATAAGTGTGCTACTAAGATAAACCCATGAAGGTATATTGGTACAAGAAAAGGTAAAATGGACATACCTTCCCATAATATGTTCCCCATTCCTCAAAACCCCTTATAGAGTTGTTGGTCTACTGTGAAGATTAGGTACTTACATGAGAATGTAGGTATCACTAAAAGATTTCTTATTTATTATCCTTTTCTAATCTACTAGCCTACAACACTCCAAAACACCTTGGCTCTACCATGAGGCCAACTATGGAGTTTTAGCTTCAACTAGAAGAAGGAGATGTGCTTTGAATCACATCTTTTAGTGTGATTTAACTTTTAAGAATAGTTTTACCTTTTATATCATTACCTTTTATAAAATGATTTGGATTTTTATTTTATATGTCTTTTTAAGATTGCTCCTCCATATGGATTTGTAAGGACCAATAATGAGAGATTTAGTGATAAAAATTAATAATATTTAGGCTAAGGCTAAATGAAGATTAAGTAACCAAAGACAAAGACTAGATAGGACACTTAGGCTTAAAAATGAACTAGCATGTGATCTCAAGTCTCAACTGTGTATATGCTTGGTTTATGAAAAAAAAGAAGGGAAAAAAGAGATCCAAAGGTGGATTGGTGAAAGGAAAGTATAATGAGATGCATTATTTTCTAAATGATCACATGGTAAAAGAAAACATTACCAAATATAATAGAGTTTTGTATAACCAAGTCACAATGACAATTATCTATGAAAAAATAGAGATAGGAAAGTAAACAATCATGAAGGCAAGAAGGGAGTTTTGAGAAAAACTAAAGAAAAAAGGAAAATACAATGATAAAAAAAAGATAACCATATGAAAATATAATCAAGATATAGTATAAAAGGTAAGATCACTATATAATAAAAATATGAATTGGACACAATGTTAAATGATATACTAGATAGATAAAAATAAAATTTAAGCACACAAATTTAAATGTATAAGAGCCATCCATGTGCTCATAAATACTAATAAATTTTCCCACACACATTATCTGAAACATCAGATAATTCTTTATGAATTTGGATATGAAATACTACTAATTTCTCATCAATATTTAATGAAAACTAGGAAAATACTTATCTTTTAGTATCCTCAAATGAAAAAGTAAGAATACTCAATGGATTGTCTTGAGGAGGGAAATTAGGAAATGGATGTTTAGGAGAATTCATGGGAGTGGGATATATAATAGATGTAAGAATAAATGGTGGAGAAGGATCCACAAGTGAGGGAAGGTCCACAGGTGAAGGAATCATGGGTGGAGGCATAAAAGGTGATGAAGGGACCACATGAGGGGATGAAACGACTAGAGGTAGAGCCATGGGAAAAAAAGGATAAGCCTTATTATAGGGAAAACCTATGAAATTAATAGAAGAATCTCCAAAAATATATATAAGGTGATCCTTAAGGTTTTTTTCAAGGATGTGGCAAGGATTGGTGTGATGGGTGCTAGATTGGTGCCATAGATAACATAACTTACCATACTTAGGCATATATTTAGGTATAACCTTCAAGAGAGGCATGTCTTTGTCTGAGAAAGGAGAGGAAGGATACAAAGTATCAATATAATGTCACAACTTGAGACAATGGGTAGAATAACGATTATTTGTCCCATGAAAGCAATGGATACACTTGTGAGTGGTCTTAGGAGAATCACTCATATAAGAAGGTGTAATAGGTGTAGAATACGATGGAGAAGACTTGTCAACTTATTTGGTGGGAAATTAATCCATTTGAGGCAAGGGAAAAAAACCATCACCAAGGGAAGGTGATGATGGAGGAGGAAAAAAACTAATCTCAATGAAAGGAGCAATGGGATGAGAAGCATGGGTAATATCAAGAATAGTAGGAGTGGGAATAGGCTCAACTATAATAAGAACAATAATGGTATCTAATAAGGGCTCTACTGAGGGAAGAATGAGATCTATAGAATGTCTAATAAGGGTCACACTAATCTCAAGAGTAAACCAAATATGGTGATCATGGTACCTAGAAAAATGATAAGGCCCAGTCATAACATGATCCATAATCATAATCCTATGAGGCTCTTCAAAAACTCAATGTGTTGGTTCCATCACTACCCTATGGTAAAGAGGAAAAATACTAAAATTTTAAATTTTAAATGAAGATAGGAAGATACATAAAAAGACTCAAGTAAAGAAGAACGATAATGGACAATCTTGGCATCATGGGCCTATACAAGACCACCTAAGAATGGATCATCTAGGGAATAAAAATCATCATAATATAGGGTGTGAAGATTAATAATACAAGTAGGGATGACTTATAATATGAGGAAGTGTGTTGAATATAATGCTGAGTCTTTATCAAGATTATGGGAATATCATCATAAGGAAGCTTGCAAAAATGAGGATATAAGGAAGTAGGGAGTTGCAAAATGAGGTGAAGCTTAATCTAATTGGATTCATCATCATCAGAATATAAGAGATTAGGAGGAATGTTCCTAATGGATTTAGGATGTCCATTGTAACCTTGGGTTGAATTAACAAGAAAATTAAGATGTTGAGACTCATAGAATTAAACATTAGGCAAAGGTTCAAGAGTAAGAATCTTAAAGACACCACAGTCTTGGAATTTTTAGAAATTCCAAGGTTTAGTGTCACCTTGAATCTTGTAAATAGATCTATTATGAGGTAATTTAACACATTGGCATGTAGAAAAAGCAACAACTCTCATATGGTGAGTCCATGGCCTACTAAGAAAGATATTATAAGAAAGGGTAAAGGTAAAGATCAACACCTTCACATGAATGGTGATAGGTGGGATGGTAATGGGAAGCCACTCATAACCTAGAAGAGTAATTTTCCTTATATCATATCCTTGGTAAGTGTTGCATGTAGACTTGAGATTATATTCTAAATATCCAAGGGTCTTAATAAAGTTAAGAGAGGCAATGCAAGTGCCAAAATCCTCATCAATAAATACACACTTAGCTTGGATATCACCTATTTAAACACTAATAAATAATGGAGGATCATCCATATGAATAAAAATCTCATTAGGAATCATAGAAACTGTAATAAATTTTAAGGAAAGAGAATTATCCATAGTTTCATCAACATTGATATATATCTCTTCACATTGTTGTAATATACTATCCTTAGATCCAAATAAGGCTACCTCCCATCCTACTAGGGGAGGATGAGGGATATTAATCTCAAATAATAGTTACATAAGATAGTTTTTATGACATGGAGAAGTCCTCATAAGCTCAAGGAATGTAATTTGGGATGGGATATTTGTGAGCTCCATGATGGGATCCCACTCATCATAACATGTAAGAAGTTTTTTATTTATAGGTGCATAATGATTAAAGAGGTGATCTAAAGGAGGATCCAAAGTGAATTAATATTTATGTTGGTAAGAAGAATAAGGTGTAGAACAAGGCTGTAAATCATGTTGTGATAATGAAGTAACTAGTTCAAGTTGATTTTCAGAATTGGTAGAAGAAGTGTTAGTATAAATTTGAGTATCATTAGTGTTAGAAGATGATGTAAGAGTGGTAGAAATATAATAAAATTTGTTATCCAAGGGAGAATGAAAAATTAGAACATCAAAATTTATAAGGTCATCTTTCCCCAACTCATTTAAATGAGTTGGAGAAGAATCCTAGATAACATGATATGTTTTAGATGAAGGAAGAGTGTAGATAGGTTGGTAATAAATAAAATAAACCACCCTTCACATATTAGTTATGTTCACCACATTATCTTTGGAAGTGGGTTCAACAAGATTTTTTACATTATTGGTGGAAGGGATGGCTTTGTCTTGATTGTCTTAGATAGGTTGATAATTAGGAAGAGGGTCTTTATAAATATCCAAATGAACATTATCTTGGTTCAAGGCTTGAATTTTATCATGTAATTTATAATCCTTAAAATCAGTTTCATAATGTTGTTGATGCTTTTAAATGATATATTCATCATCAAACTTAGGACCTAGAAGAAATTCCATAGCTAAATTATAAAGTTGTTTATAGGTCTCATGAGAGTGACCATAACTAGCATGAAACCAACAAAACTTATTAGGATCATACCAAGATTTCATAGGATGGGTAGGGTCAAGTTATCATGGAATAGGCCTAGGTAGATTCTTAAGCAATTAAACTAAGGATAGAGGTTTATTAATATTAATGATGTTTGGTAAATATAAGTGAGGATTGGTATATTGTTGAGAAGGGGGAGTTGGTTCTAATGAAGGGGGTAGGAATGAAAACTTGAACATTGTGAATGGTATCATAATAATTTCTAACACTATCATTAGTAACATTGTGATTTTTGTTCTTAAGTAAGGGAGGAGGACCCATAGAAGGTTGGGGTGTCTCGAATTGATGCATAAGTAAATATTGACATTTAGCTTGGTCAATAACCTCCCCCAATGTATGTGGAGAGAGAGTGCAAACCCGATATTGAATTTTAGGAAGTAGGGAATTGGTAAAGAGATGGAAAATATTATCATCAGCCATGCTATGTTCACATTTGTTTGACAAAGTTTTCCATCTTTTAACAAAGGCTTGAGTAGTTTCATTTTCATGTTTTTACAATTTATGAAGTGGGCCAAAGTGTTTTTGGTAAGATCACTAGTTTAGAATTATTAAACTAAATCATTCACTAAATCTTCTAAACTAGTAATGGAATGAGTTCTAAGTTGGTTATACCAATCTAAGGCATCACCTGTGAGAGGTTTGGCTAAGATTTTGGTAGCAAAAAAGGTGTTCAATTTGAAACAATCCTTATAAAGATTTCTATATGTGTTAAGATGAAGGGTGGGATCGGTTGATCCATTATAAGAAATTGTAGGTGTGATACCTCCTATATCAATGTTAGAAATTTTAGTATTGAGAGGTTCATATTGGAGATGCTTAATGGTTTTGTTGACCAAAGGACATTGAGGAATGAGATTGCCTTGAGAATCATGAAGACAAGGAGAGGGAACATTCTAGTTATGTGTGCCCCAAACCATTGGTTGAGGATGAGATTGAAGATGAAGAAGGTGGGTTTGTATTCTCATCATTTTATTTGTGTTATGATATTGAAAGGTATTCATTTGATAGACTATTTTTAATAATATTTGACATGTTTGATTAGCATTATCAAAAGCATTAGAGGTGGTATTAGTGGATTGGGTACTGCTATTGGTGTTTATAGGAGCTTGAGAGTAATTATGAGAATGTGAGGTACTAGTGGAAAAAAATTCTTATGAAGCAAAAGATGTATTAGTGAATGGTTGAGAAGAAGAATCACTATTATCATGATTACCTTGGGTATTAAATGATGCACTAGTGTAAGGATTAAGGATAGTGGATCTTATGAGAGGCCCAATAGATGTAGAACCTACCATGATATTGGATATACTAGGCATGGAGGTGGAAGAAGTTAGAGAAGAAGACGTCAAGGTATAATAAAGAGTAATAATTGAAGGAAGATGCTAAGAATAAAAGAAAGTGGTACCCTTAAATCTAGTTGAGAATGTAGGAATAGGTGAATGAGACTCTTTACATTGACCACTAATCATAGGATTGTAAATGGTAGAAGGATATTTTCCTTGATGTTGAGTAAATTCAGAGATAAAGAAGATAAATTTAGACTCTAATTTAGGTTGGTCTTCTAATGAGAAGAGAGGATTACATTGTGAAGAGGTATTAGGAGGGATCCCATAGTTCATTGTGTAAGTGAAATTATAAACATTACTAGCATCCAAGAGAGGATCCCTACTTTATCTATGGGAGACCTTATGAGGGTTTGTAAAACTCATCATGTTTTTTGACTACAATCAATATTGTCATCAAGTAGAAAGTCCATGATGAATGGAAATAAAGATAGATGAGAAAACAAGGAAATAGGAAATGATAGAAATAGTATAGGGTTGACTAGGTGGACCTAATATAGAAATAGGATATATAAATAGTAAAATGTTGATTGAGTATATTCACATAGTGAATAGAGGATATAAATAGATAAAACATGGTCTATAAATAGTATAGGGTCAATTGGGTTGATCTAGTATAGTAAATAGAATATGGAAAAAGGTACATGGTTGATTGGGTCAATCTAGTACAAAAGATAGGGAAAATTAAGAAACCTATAACCAATTTTGAATTGAAATAAGATAACTTTTATAAGTAATTTTCAAAGAAATAATATAAGGGAAACAAAAAATTAATTAGATCAACACTAGCCAATTCAATTGAAGCAGATAACACAAAACCTTGTACCAATGTTGGCTAATGCAAGTTTTTGTAATACAAAATATAATTGAACTCAAATTGGAAAGTAAAGAGCTAACTAATTGGTCAACCTGAATGTTTATTAGATTATTAGAATATGATTTTTAAAAGTGATGGGAAGTTGGTTGTAAGCAAGGAACTAGAAAGTAATCTATGGATGGTTTTAGGTAGTTTAGGATGAAAGGGATCTATAGTGGTAATGATACATGATTGGTATTGAGGCCTAAGCCCTCACTTGACACACCAAAAAAATAAGGGTGTTAGGTGTTTATCTAGAATATACCATTAACCATACTTTATACTTGACCACAATATCAAGTCAGCTTCCCCCTTGGTGATGAAATCCAAGTAGGTTGGTCTTGGGTAGACAAATTTTAAAATGCTTGTTAATATTTTGTGATTTGGATATGTGTGCATAAAATATAAAATAATGTAATTAAATAATTAATTGAAAACTACCTAATTAAACTATGTGATTTATTCTAAGCATGTAAACAACAAGAAATGAAAGTTTGAAGTAATTACTTGCTTATACTATTAATTCCAACTTTGAAACAAGGTATAATGTTGATATAGTTAGAAATGTATGCATATAATATAGAATAGGGTCGACATGATTGATCCTATACTGTATAAATAAGGTCTAAAAATTAATAGGGGTGATAGAGTTGACCTAGTTATCTAGATAGAACATAGAACATAAAACTAAGTCAATAAGGTCGATCCAGTTGACTGTGTAAGGGTAGTTATAAAGGCTAAAAATTGTAAAAGGAAAGATTTTAAAGAGAAAGATATAAATATATAAAGGAACCTTGGTGGATAATATATGTATAAAATTAATATTATTGTTCAAAAACCTTGATATATGCTTGTAAATTTTGCTAACTGGGTCGATCAAACTTTGCAAAAACCTATTGTTGAGTTCTTAGAATGTATAGGGTTGATGTGGTAAACCAATTATGTTGAACTTGATGTATGAAAAAGTATAGGGTCAACTAATTTGACCTATTAGTTTATAATAGAATTATAAAAAGCTAAAAACTTGTACTGGGTCATTTGAGTCAATCCAGTAGCTTGTACTTGAAAACCTATGCACATAAGTTAGAGCTGAGTCGATGCAGTCGACCTAGTATGGAAAAAATATGATAAAAATAGTGATGAAAAAGAATGAAATAAGTGAAAAAATCCTACACTTATGATTGGGAATACATTTGTTAAATGGGAACATGAATAAGATGGGGATCTACTAGACCTGATTAGGGGATCACTTGTCACAATACACAATGATAGGAAGGATTCCAAAGCCTACAATCTAACATAATCATGAAACAACCCTAAAAGAGTCTTAGGTTTAATTTTCACTCTATATCTAATAAACAATAAAGTAAATCTAATCTAGTAAACATCAAAGCTTATGGCATAAAGTCAGGGTTAGAAACAAAATAAACTAAACTAAATATGTATAGAAGACATATACTCACATCAATGTATATGGAATTATAATACATGAAATAAAAACACAAATACATTATCTAACTACTCTTACAAAGGAGAAATAAAGTTAGGAATACTTACCTTGAAGAGGAACCCATTGAGCCTCAATCTCTCCCTTGGCCAAGGTGATTTATAAGTGATTGTTATGGTATGTAAGGATAACAAAGATGAATCAACTTTAGGCTACACAACTTATCTATGTATCTAAATGACTTCTCCATAAGACAAGATCTATATCTCCAAATAAAATATGGAACCCTAAGATTTGTTCCTTAAGTATAATGCTCAATAAGTAGATGTTCATTCATACTTATTCTTTTTCACTTCTCTATATTCAAATGGTAGGAAATGAACTTGTATATATAGTCAGATCTTGCCCTAAATCCTTTTGAATATGTTGACTATATAGGGTTGATCTATTCAACCTTGTATGTTTTTGAGAGATAAATCACTAGGTCCTGAGTTAGGTCAACCAAAAGGCTAACAAAACTCCAAGTGAAAAATATCCCTAAATAGTACAGGGTTGACACAGTACAATCAACTAGTGAAAGTGGGTTAAGGCAAGAAAAAGGAGGAAAATGATATGACAAATAAATTGAATGGGTAAAATAGAGAATAATAATCTTAGGGTAAATGGTTTTAGGAGATAAGTGTGTAGATGACAAGTGACAAAAGGGACAAAAATATTATGAAGAACCAATGGTATGTCTACCCCTTTCCCGGTGTACCCCTTAAGGCATGAACTCATAGAGATTGAGACTCAATGGGTTCCTACAGGATATAAAGTGTCAGTAATTGATAAAATTTTGAAAATATTATGTGTATACACTATCAACATATATATTACACAAGTTTTTGTCTATAAATATGTGGAATTTTAAGTAGTACAATATTTATTTGTGAGAGGGATTTAAGGAAATTTTATTCAGTGACTACCTACTCTTATCAAGATGTTGGTTATTAAAAATTCCATTTTTCCTATACTTAACATCATGAAGTAGTCAGTTTAGGAATTAGGGGGGTGTGTTTGATGTAGGAGTGAATGATGAAGATTTAAACAGAGAAAATTGAACATGAACCTAAAATATGGAGGATGCAAATAAATAAAGTGAGAATAAAATTATGTGATTTAAAAGAGAGTTATGACAATAAATAATGTGAAATATATATAATAACCTAAATATAATTATGGATAAGAATAAGAATAAAATAAAGGATGTAGAAGATGGGGGATCCTAGAGATAGGCTACACAAGTTGAAAAAATGGATAATTTGGAGATTATGTAGAGAAAATAATGGAAGGTCTTGAGAAAGAGAAAGATAAAATTTGGGCTAGAGAGGATATAGAACAGAGAAAGGACAAAGAGGAAAATATATTAGTAGTAAAGAATTTAGTCACAATTTCAAGGAAGTATATTATTTGAACCCAATAAAGAATATTCTCTAGAGGAAGTTATGAAAAATTGAAGGATTATTGCATGTTCAACATTGTAGAAAGAATAATTTGATGACATAGATCATTCATTTCATAAGTATACATCCCCCAAATCCATTTTCTCTTCAAAAAAGAGAAAACAAAGTGTATAGGTTGGGATAAGAGGAAATTGGTTTGAATAATTTAAAAATAATTTTGGTATAATTAGCACATAAAATAAGAAAATAATAGACAATAAAATGTTAAAATAGGTATGGTTTTATTTTACAAATTTTAAGACACCAATAAAAAGTAGTTTACAAAATCCAATAGTAATAGTTAAAAGTTCACTAATAATGTGATTGAATGTAGTAATATTCATTAATTTGACAAATACGATGGGCCTTCTTACCCTATGCATTATTTTTTAACTTGTGATATGAAATGGTAGGTTAAGGGAGCTACCACTGAGGATGTGAAAAAGTGTGAGCTCATTAGAGCCTTAACAGGTTAAGATCTAGAATTCATTTATAAAATGGATGTTAATTGCATAAGTATTTAACAAGTTAAGGATTAATTAATTAAAAAATTCAAGATGAAGAAGTTATTAAGACAAACCATTCAATTTATTAAAGATATTAGGTAGCAAAGTGGAGAATCATTATGGGAATATGACCACAAATTCTCAGATGTAATGATTAAAGTCAAATTACTTTTTGAATATAAAGATGAGGCTACTTAGTTTTTGAAGGAGATACAAGTAAGGATTAGATTTGTCATTGTGTATTCATAGTTCTTGACTAAATCCAATGCATGGGTAGCTACACTTTGGGTAGATCAAATTGAGGATTATGGAGACACTCCATCGACTAGTTCTAAAATTGAGATGAAAATATATGATTTTCTTAGGAAGATGGATGAGTTACATGAAAGAAAAAAACCCAAGTTGGTCCTATGGTGTACGGAGTGTGTAAAATAAGGGAATCATATAAATGATTTTCCTAAAATTAAAATATAGTTCTATGACATATGTAGAGTAGTAAGGCATGTAACATCAAAGTGTCACCTACTATAACAATATATCCATAAACCACAAATCTTATACTACAATTTTTTAAGTAAAAAAACATGAAAAGAAGAGTTTCCATACTCAATAGGAACTAAAATAATAATGTATTTGCAATCATAGCACAACATATACCTACTAAGAAGTAGGGAATCCTAGGCCCGAAAGTAAAAATGGATAGTTCAAGACAAGGCAATCCTGGGTGGATGCCTTCACTGCTATAGTATAAACCCCAATGTTTGGTTGGATGGATGCCATTTTATACACAATATCAATACCATTTATCATGGAAAATTTCAATTTAAAAACCATAACAATCAAATTGGGCCCCATAACCTCCTTAGTAGTAGTATGGTAGAGATGATGCTCAAAAGCAATAGCAAGGGGGATTTGAGGAGAAATAGTCACAATGTTGGGGTTTATAATAAAATATGGGATGATATAGATGGGTACACCATGGTAGATACCATATAGGTCTTAATAATGATAACCATCAAGATCTTTAGCCAATTCAGTGCTTTTTATGTGGAGATAATAATCACTTCATATGAAATTGCCCAACTAATCCTCAAAGGCATATTTACTACATCTATTGTATATTTATAAGATAACACACTAAATATTATATAATTTTAGAGAATAAGAGGAAATAAAAACCTATGAAAAATGTAAACATGATAAATTTTCACCTCAAAGAGAATGCATTCATATAAGTAGTTACATAACAACACCCAGAGCAAGGATTACCTCCTGTATAAATGCCACAAGATCAAATAATTAGTAAAGTTTAATAGGATAAGTATCCTAAACTTAAGATAGATAAATGCTTGACATAATAATTATCCCAATCTATTTAGAATATATAAGAATAAGTTATGTCAGAAGGTGATGCCATAGTCATCGATGCACATATGTATGGGTAGAGTGTCTGAATAATGACGTAAGAAAGAGTAGTGCCTACTTTTACTAACATTTTAAAACTTTTGATCACTATAAAAAATGAATATAGATATCAAAATATTACAAATACCTTGTATAACACAATATAATGCACATAGTGAGGTCAAAAACATACTTACAAGGTAGTTTGGTATATAAAAATTAATAAGCCTTGGGATGTTGATTCCTATATGGATGTTAAGCTGAAATGATATGAATTACCTAAAAATGTATTTTATTTTGGAATCATAGTGAACATTATTTCTTAGTCTACCTAGGAATCTATTAGATGGACAACACTCAAATATAGTCCAATCACACTAAGCCTCATAGACTATGGTAGGGTAGAGTCTATTGGTTGACTAGAAGATGTATAAATCAAAGTGGTTGACGTAAGTTTGCAAGGTTATTTTGAAGTGATTGACATGAATACTGATGAAACACACTACCCTATGTTAATTGGTAAGAAGTGGGCTTATGATGGTTAGATGACCATTAATATAGTTTGCAATCAATTTGAATCACATCGAGGGGATAAAATCATCATTATACCCTTATATAAAGCAAAGCATGAGCCATAAATCATACCCAAGGAGCCATATTCACCATATTATACGTGGATAATGGTTTTTTCAAGGTGAGTATAGAATTTAATCCTAATGCCTTGAGAGCTAAAAAATATAAATTTTGTCATCCAAAAATGAAACTTTAATAATAGTTACAAATAATTGAAAAATCTACCTATAGAACTATGATTAAAAATAAACCATTTTTTTAGTTTCAAATGGATGAATTCATATCACCTTCTATATGATCACCAACTAGGTTTTAAGTGGATTTTGTGTACAAAGTAGGTGTGATGGATATGGACTACATGGAGCCAATGAAGTTATTTTACCTTGGGATATTACATCTTTAGTTAGTGGTGAATCAAATACATACATGTTGAATATATCAAGGGGAGATCATGAGGTATTCCAAATGCACATGGTTTTTTCCATAGAATGTAAAATACCTTAATACTTTACAATTGATGACTTGAATCAATTTAGTTTAAGGCTCAAACATAATGTGCTAAATATAGAGTAGAGGGTGAGTGCACTATATTATGCACTAAAAGGATTTTTTTCAACTTGTTGGTTATTATATAGGATAAACTAGTTATCATGGGATGAGGTCTGTAAACTATTACATGCTTGATTCTAAATACCATCTATTGTCAATGAATAATGTCCCTTTTTCCAAGAAGGATAATACTTATAAATGGATGTTTCATAAGTTTTTAAATGTATGGATTGTATAGGGTACAAAACCCAAATATTAGGTTCAAATTTTAATATATACTTAAATAACACTCCCAAAAACCTACTATATGCACAAGGAACACAAACATGAAACTAAGCATTGGCTACAGTTTCAAATAAATTTCATTTAGACTTTTGTTTTTGATGATGATAATACTTTGGTATAGAATTCTATATATTAATTTAATATTTTTATATGATATGGGAAATAAAAATACTTAATTAATATGATAGATACATCTTCACAATGGGAAGTATCTCAAGATTTGTATATTGCTATTTAAAACTACAAGGCCAACAAACAGAAGGGGCAATTTTCTATCAAACCATGTAATAGTATCACATATGATGAAAAATTGATAGAGTCCACTAATAATGATGATGAATTATATTTGAATCAATGTTTTGAATTAGAGAGAATTGGAAGAGCTAAAATCCAAAGTCACAGACCAAAAAGAAGAACAAAATGATGAACATTAGATATGGAATATTAATATTGAGGAGCAACAAGGACACATGATAGTGAAATATTATATTCCAAGTGGTTTTAATAAAATATATTAGGATATATTAAATAATTTTAGAGGAAATATTGGGATAGAACCAACACCAAAGATTGCACCTTTGGGTGACTACTAGACATAGTATGAAACTTCAGAAGCATTTGGGTAGACCCTTATTTAGGTGAAATTCACATAAATAAAAGAGTGTGTATAAAATATGAAAAAAATACCATATAGGCTAAACCCAAATATGAAAATGAAACTAAAGGTTGAACTCAAATGCATTTAAGACACATGTATTATATATCTAGTGGAACAGGTAGACTATGTCATCCCAATGGTAGTACAACCTAATAGGCTAGGATAAATTCAAGTATGTGTAGATTATCATGTGATAAATAACACATGTATAAATGATCCTTTCCTAATTCCTTTTATAGATGAATTCTTAGAGTCATTTGTAGGACATGAAGTGTACTCCTTCAATGATTGGTTTAGTGGGTACCCATAGATTCTAATCACATTATAATATCAAGACACAACAACATTTTAAATAGTGTGGGTGGGGGTTCTACATAATGTAATGTCATTAGGTTTGAATAATTCTCCAACTATGTTCTCTAGGGTGATGGTCACTACCATTAAATATTCCATCTATGATTTTATTTAAGTTTATTTAGATGATTAAACTATCTTTTCCCTACTAAAAGAACACTTATCTAAGCTATGATTTATGTTAGAATGATGCCAAGCTCTACTCATTATTCTAAACTTGAATAAGTGTTTGTTCTTCATGAATTTTGGTGTCATATTAGGACATGCAGTATATAGGGATGGGATTTTGGTAGACCAATCCAAAATAAAAATAATAGTAGCCATGTCACCTCTAATAATATCTATAGAAATATGATTATTTTTATGCATATAGGATACTACAACAAATTCATAAAATGTTATGAAGCTACATCTACCCCAATGGAGAAGATATTGTGAAAGTATACAAGATTAAAGTGTAAAAATGAGTGCCAAACAAAAATTTTAGATCTAAAGTAGATATTGATCATAGTACCCATTTTAGTCTTTCTTGATTGGAGAAAACATTTCCATGTTCATGTAGATGCTTCAAAAATTGTAGTATGATATGTTCTCACACAACTAGGTGACAGAGGATTAGACCATCCAATCCACTTCACAAGTTGTAAACTATCAACTATAGAGAAAAATTATATGACTACATAACATGAAGCTTTGGATATGGTATTTACACTCCAAAATTTTATACATTACCTTATATAAATTCCGTTTAAAATGTTAACAAATCATCAGGCTCTACAATACTTAGTAAATAAGAATATGTTAGGGTGAAGGATATCTCATTGGTTGATTTTATTCCAAGAGTTTTAATTTAGGATTAATATCAAGATAGAAAGGGAAAATGTGGGACTATAACATCTGAGTCAAATATGTAATGGATAAAAACTAGAGGAACTATAATATGAATCACCTAGTGTACTATTTTTTGAGTCTCTATGATTCCTAAGAACATGGATAACATTGCACATTTTTTAGAATAGGAGATCTTTCATAAACATTATGTAGAAAGAGATAAAAATTAATTGATTACTAGAGCCATCCCATTCATCATAATTAATGCTTTTACAAGATGGGGAAATATGATGTAATGCATAAAGTTGATTTGGAACATGAATGACCTCAACTTCTTAAGGAGCCACATAAAGGATTCATAGGTGGACATTTCACATGAGAATAAACTACAAGGAAGATATTAAAAAGTGGTATATGGTGGCATACTCTATTTTAATATACATGCCAGGTCACAAAACAATATGATATTTTTCAAAGGATGGGTAAGCCTAATCAGAGAGATGAGATGTCATTAAATCTTATGCTAATAGATTAGCCATTTGAGAAATGAGGAATTGACTTTATAGGTCCAATAAATCCACCTAGTAAGTCCAGTAATGTAAGATACATCATCACTATGACAAATTATTTCACCAAATGGGTGAAAGCTACTATGACGTAAAGTTGTAGTACTAAAGACATATCCAAGTTCTTGTATGATAATATTATAACCAAATTTGGGTGTCCAATCAAACTAATCAGTGATAGAGGTATACATTTCCTAAATACAACCATCAAAACTCTCATCAAAGAATTTATGATATCACACCAAAAAAAGTCACAACATATCATCCCGATCAAAATGGACAAATAAAGACATCAAACAAAATCATTGGTAATATGTTCACAAAGGTATGTAATGTACAAATATATGATTTGGAGGATCAAATTCCTATGATTATATGGATGCATATGGTAAATTACAAGTTTTTAATAGGTTTCATTCCATTTTAGCTAGTCTATGGACTTAAAGTAGTATGTAATATAGAATACATAGTTCTCAGTCTATTCATTGTAATGATCATGAGACTAGGGGATAGATATCCTCTATAGGCACATTTAATGGATTTAACCAAAATGGAAGAAAATAGGAAAAGGGAACAATGGATGCATGAAGTTAATAAGATAAGTTAGAAATCATGGCATGATCACACCCTACGATCTAAATAATTCTATCCATAACAAATGGTCTTACTATATGATAGTATATTTAGAGAATTTAGGGGAAAGTTATGAATTAGATGGAAGGGACCTTACATCATTCATAAATTTCATGGCAAGGAACAATTGTCTTAAAGTATATTTGGGGAATCATTTTACCAGGACATGTAAAATGTTGTAGGCTTAAGCCTTACCATCAATAATATCTATCAATTCTCATAAAAAAATGAGAGTTGGTGTTGAGTATCCCCATGTAGCTCAATTTTTTTATTAGTGTATTATTTTCCTATTTTAGTTTGAGGTTTGTGTGTGTTTGTATAGTGCCATTTATATATCATAAGACATCAAAACTAGAGTTGAAAATTGAAAATCATAGAGTGAGAACTATGAACAAATATATCATGTTAGAAAGATAACTTGGAATGGTCACATATGGATCATAAATTAAGTTTAGGAATGAGGTTTGCACAACCAATATATGGATAAAGGACAATCAATAGACATTCAAAATTGTTAATGATAATACACTTCAAATATTTCATATTTCCCAAACTAGGTTGAATTTTAGAATGAAAGGATGTGAAATAAAGGAAAGTAAATATAATGAGGGTGTTATCCATTTATCACATGATGTCACCATTTTCATCAACCTTGAAACCATGGCATGAGAAACAATATTTCATGTAAGATCACTCATAATCAAGTCATTGAAATGGTCTAAGGAGATCATATTAAAGGGACATGTTCAAATGTTACACAATCAAGGGGGCATGACTTAGTTAAATGTCCCCAAAATCAAGGGTGACATATTCAAATGTACATACAAAAAATAATGACATATGCAAATGTCAAATAAAACACACATAGACATAGGGGATATAAGTAAAGGATCATATTCAAATGCTCAAATAAGGAATAAAATATCAAGGCAAGACATTCAAGGAAGTGAATAAATTAAAGAATAAGTAACCAACATAAAAATATCATAATAGGCCATGGGTAAAATGTGTTAAAAAAATTAAGTTTATTTCATATCAAGCACCCATGTAAGATATAATCAAGGTTAAAGGCATGTGTAAGTACATATGTAAGCTCAAATAGGATAATGTAGAGTTACCATCAAAACATATAACCTATGTGTATCGATACCAAAGAAGCAAATTCCCCTAACATCTTCATTACATGAGTAGAGGGAAGGCCCAACATCCAAAATAAGAATAGATCATGTATTTTTGTATGCATGTATCACACTCAAGTATAAGTGTGACACATATGTGTGTATGTAAGGGTAATTAAAATTTTCCATCCATCAACATGGAACTACCACACAAATTCCAAGGAGCCAATAGAACATGTAGGTATTGAAAATATTTTTCAATTTTTAAATGTTTAGATTTTTTTTTGGTATTTTGGAATGTTTAAAAAGGAAAAATCATCATATTATGGCATTTGGTAGATGTCATAGATACCTCCCCATTGTGAACCTAGTATAATAATATAGTGATGATACTTTTGTCACTTAGATTTGCACCCTTTGAGGAAATCCTACTAATATTAAATTTGGAGGTGAAAAGGGAGAGAAAAAACTGAAAGTAAATTTAAAATATGAAGGTGATACACCAAATAAATTTTATGAATTCCAACCAATTGCATTCTACACTTGAGATCAAGAAACAAACCAAAACATACACTTTCCCAAAACTATGTCTTCTTTCATCAATATTACATTGTGGGGTCATATATGATATGAATGTATAGGAGGACTATATAAAATGTATTAAATGAAACTAATGAAAATTATACTCACTTAAACCATGGACATATCCTAGAACACTTCACATTCCCTCCAAGAAGAGGCTGCAAATAGGTGAAAGAATGAAGTATAATGCTAAGGAATCCATAGTCTTCACTAAGAAAATTAAACATTCAAGTATATAACACTGAAAAACCATGAGAGAGTTAAAAATAATTAATATTATTGATCAAAAGTTATAAAAATGCTAAGGGCTTCACAATACTCAGGTGGAGCATCCAATATAATGCCAAAATGGCCAACTCTTATAGAGTTTGAGAGAGAGAGAGAGAGAGAGAGAGAGAGAGAGAGAGAGAGAGAGAGAGAGAGAGAGAGAGAGAGAGAGAGAGAGAGAGAGAGAGAGAGAGAGAGAGAGAGAGAAGTTAAAGGGTGAAAAGGAAACTTTTCAAGAAAATAATTTAATTTATCCATGTATGGAAATAGGATATGGGTCTAACCATTCAAAGTAAAGAGCAACAAGTGTCAACCCAAGCCATCAAAATTAGGCAAAATGGCACAAAACTCCTCCTTTTACATAGAAACATGCCTTCATGATTGGAGTTATTTGAGTGGCTTGTAACTGATATAGGGTAGGTAAAGTTATTTTAATGGAAGGTGAGGATCTTATAAATTCCTCTCTATGTATTTTTTTCATGCTTGGTCTTCTATAATCACCAGGTAGAGAGCCATCATCATCTACTATCTTGAAAACTACCCTTTCATGCACCTTGCACACTTGGCCTCAAAATTAGCATCATTTTTCCATGAGAATACATGGGAGGAATTTTAATAAACTTTTAAATACCCTCCATGTCCTTGTAAGCATCAGAGGAACCTTAAAATCACTTTACTTGAAGATTTTCTCCTTTCTCTCTAGCTTGTGTATTAGGCTACTTTTGACTGGCTAAAATTAAGGACCTATTTTAAGAACTTATAAGTTTATTAATGAAATAAAATTCATAGTTGGAGTTATATTAAGTGTAAATATTCCACCTAAATTTTTTTATCCCCTAATTCATCTTGTAGCCTACACAAAACATAAAATATTGATAAAAATCCTACTTTTTCCTCTATCCATACAATTACATACAATTAATCATAGTGAAGAGTATATTGAGGGATTATTATAAAAATTTCAAAAAATTTATAGATAAAATTATGCCTTTATATTATCATTACAACTCAATTTTCATGAACTAGTCATAATCAAGGTTTAATGAGGGTTATAGGTCTATTTTCACCCTTAAGCTTGTTTCATAAAAACCTAACATTAGATTTGTAAAAAAAATAAACAAATTTATTTTTGAAGACCCATTATATCTTCCATAAACTTCTCTAGTTCCCATGCATATCCTCATGAAAGATGTGACCATTGAAATATGGCCTATCATGTTTGTTTCCCCAATTTTGTAATTTTGAGTTGATTCTTGAGCTAAAAATGACCTTTTTGATGGTTTACCTAACATATAGATGATTTAACACATCTATGGTGATCTCATGAACATGTATCCATATTTTATAGTTCCTAACTTATGTAAAAATGAGATGGACTCTCCATTTGGGCATTAGGCGTAGACCTTGTCTACTAGGCTTGACTACAACATCTAGAATCCTGAGCATTTTAATAAATTCATTTGATCTCCATAAGTTCAAAAATATTGAATATGTTCCCATAAAAATTCTATAATAGGATAAAAATTAGGTTTCATGTTGGAAGTGTGAACGGCTACCCCTGATGCTTTAGATAAAAATTAACAAGTAGGCTTGACTACAACATCTGATGCTTTGGATCTTCTTATTGGATTTATTATATCCACATAGATTTAATAAACCTATATCCATTTCATATACATAATTTAATAGGTTATAAATCTTATTCT
Organism: Torreya grandis; assembly: GCA_037957365.1. Taxonomy (NCBI): domain Eukaryota; kingdom Viridiplantae; phylum Streptophyta; class Pinopsida; order Cupressales; family Taxaceae; genus Torreya; species Torreya grandis. Next base: position 11,465 of record JARHVA010005200.1, on the reverse strand, counting down.
ATGCTTAAAGTGACTAGACCTTCTCATTTGGACCCCTAAGCCTAGCCTTGCCTAATAGGTCTACTTGTATCCCTTGGTTCATAGAGCACTATATTTGATTTCACACTCCCATAATAGGTTTATAATTTTTTTTTGGGTGTAATTAATCCTTAAAAACATTATTCCAAGGCCAAAATAATATCTAGTTCATCCCTTTTACATAATCTCTCCAAACTACCTATGTTGTGATCAAAGAGAGTAGCCCTATTTTGAGATAGAACAAGGGGTATTTATCCTAATTATTTTATAAATATTAGTATTTTATGTGTTTTTTCAAGTGATAAGGACTCTCTATACAAAAATTTATCCCTTTTTTTAGTGTTTGTACCCCTCAAATCATCAAATTCCAAGATTGGTTACCTAACAGGCAAAATGTGTAGGGTTGTCACTAGAGTATGTGCTTGATGAGGGTTCTAGCCTCCTCTTTCTAATGACATGTTGTAATGTCCTTATTTCACCATAAAAACATTGGATAAATTAAAATTCATAACTTCATCCTTTTACCTTTCCCTCATACTTTTCATAACTGAGACTAAGCAAACTTGTCATGACTATGACTGTCTTAAGAAGCACCGCTATTTATTATAGTTGTATGAATCTAGTTATTTGAAAGGTGCTTCAGGGTAGTGATAAAATATATTATTTATTTTTATTTTCTCATTCTCCCCATTTTTCTTACCTATTTACCTCATCTTATGCACTTTTGTTCATTATCTGTCGGTACTGGGATACTCTGCTATAGGTGCCTGGGAGTGTTCATGTGATTAAATTGGATTATATTGATGATAAAGACTCCTATTGAGAACCCTTTGTGTTTAAACAATGTTATTAGTTTAGAAACCCTCTTTATAAACCTTCACCATCACCTTAACCTCAATCTCTAGGTCACTACCTTGTTTCAAGCTCTCTGACTGTAGGTGGTTTTTTTATCTCAACTAAGGTTAATAATAATGCTTTAGAACTCCTAAATGAATCCATTTAGGTAACTATTAATGCATCAGACAAATACTCTTCAATATTCTTTTAAAACCTTCAAGCATCACTTTAGGAATAATCCAAATTCACTTCCCTATTGGCTACTATTTGACCTTACTATAGGTGGCTACCCCCAGCCTAGAAGTGATTCCATTGTGCCAATTGGATAAGGAGAGACTTGGAATATCCTAAAAGGGTGAAAATACAAGTGACAATAGTTTTTAGCACATCTGGTGGGACTCTTGTTCTAAGAGATCAAGATATTTTTGGTGTTTTCTCTCAATAATCAGCCTTTGGAGGCATCTTTCCAAGAACCAATGGTGACTCCAAAGATGTATTATTTGGTTAAGTAGCATAAGTGATCCTTTGAATAAGTTTGGTAATGTGTTCATTTATGTTCTTACTTGAAATGAAGTTTCATGGATGCCTATGGTTATGAAGTTTACTCTTTACAAGTTGGTGACATAATTCAATCTTGTGCCACCCCATACCAATATGAATAAGTCCTTGCTTAGTCCCAAAATGACCATTTTCAGCCCTATCATGAGTTGTATCATTATTATAACCAAACTTATCAATGTTTTACCTCTCCTAGTCAACCTAATCCTTTCTCCAATCAACCCATTTCCACCTTCAAACAAGGTATATGTTGGAGCTTGATACTAGAAGGGGATATGGTCAAAATATTCCTAATAATTCCATCCATCAGGTGAGAAATGTATGAGAATTAGTTAGGAAAGAGTGGGAACCTATTGAGAGATCCAATTAGAAAAGGCTCACAAGTAAGATGTTTGATGTGAGTGGTTTAATCTCTTTCTTAGAGGATAGGCTAGAAGTTCATGAAAGGCAGCCTCACCAAACCTATCAGCCTTTATATCCACTTCCCCAGGTTCCATATTAGCCATACATAACCCCTACTCATGATCCAAATCAAGCCTATCAAAGTCACCCTTTTTCAAATAATTTGGAGGAGAGAGTTGAGAAAAGAAACCTTGTGTTTGAATCCAATCTTAATATATAGATTGAGTTGGAATATTTGCATATGCAATAGTCCATGTTGGAAACAAAGGAAATGGATTCCAAACCCTCATTTACCTCTCACATTGCATACCCATCACCCCAAAAGGAGACCTCTAATCCTAGCATCATGAGCTAGAGTAAGGTAGTTGAGTCATGGGGAAAGAAAGAAGAAAAGAGTCTTGTCATAGAATGTGAAGTTGAAGAGAAGATTGATCATATACAAACCTCTCCTACCTTTCCTCAAGAAGAGAGTTCCAATACTAAGGTCATGATCTAGAGTGAAATAGTGGAGTCATGGGGAAATAAATAAGAGAAGAGCATTGTAAAAGAGTTTGAAGTGGAAAATGAAGCTAGTCCTCCTCAAGTCCCTCCCACCCTTCATCAAGAAGCTTCTTCATGGTAGCCCTCATGTACTCCCCATCTTCATGATGATTCATATGAGCTTCAAAAAAGACTCTTGTAGACACCAAAATTGTGTCTACTCCTTGGTCGACTCCCCCTTAGTCCCCTTGGTCCACTTATAAACATTCCTAACCCACACATTTATTAATTTAAAATAATTATTTATTTTGAATTAATAACACCCCCCCTTGACACCTCACCCATGACACCTCACCCTTGGACACACCCCGCATTGGATAACTCCCCTTAGATGCCTTCCATCACCCTATGACCAATTTATGACCTATTTCAACCCTCCCACTAACCTCTCACGCCTATTAAACCCACCTTCGACCATGTTTAACCATGACCATTGAACTCGGCAGACGGAGGAATGGGTAAAAGGCTAAAAATAGCCTTTTTACCCAGTCTTCTAGCCACCAACATCAGATCAACTATCGGTCTGATGCTAGTGGGATTGCCGACGTCGATTGCTTGAAACCAACTTGCAGGCCAAATGGAAAATGAATCATAGACCCAAATTCCAAATCTCTTGCTCTCAAAATTTGATTTGGCTATAGGTATCTCTCTCTCTCTCTCTCTCTCTCCCAGGCATGCACACCAAGCATCACAGGGCTATAGGAACTCTGCATCAGTCACCCCACCCTCTAATTAAAACATTACAGGGAGTCTTCTACATCAGTCCGCATCAGCAACAAGTCTTCTACACCTCTGGAGCTCCTCCCAGGTAGAGCTAAGTATCCTTATTCTATTTCATTTCAATTAGCTTAGACTATATCAGTAATCAATTTTCTATCTTACTGCTTCCAAACAATATTATCAACCAGACTTGGCTATCAACCAGACCAAACCTGACTTTCTTCTTGGAGAGGATGAGAGGCCTTCCTCCATACCCTTACCCATTCTTGATAGCCTGTATCCTCTACCCTTGTCCCTCTTAAGACCTTATCTAATATCTTGCATCCCTGCATAGACTCTCTGACTACCACAGACCACTCTATTGACTAAAGACACATCCTGAGACCTGCCCAAAAGACCATTGCCCCTACCAATGTCATCAACATAACTGATGTCAACATATTGACCAACCAATGATGGTAGACTAATCGGTGTCGGCAGGACCTTAACCAACCGATCATGGTAGACTAACTAGCATCGGTGATTGTGACAGACTGACAGTAGAATATAGGTACAGCATCATTTTTATTCCTTTTGTTTAGTCTTTCACCATTTCTCTTTCTAGTAACATTCTTTTTATCAACTAGTGGACTGTCATCCCTCAAGGAAGTCTTTGCACTTTTGGGACCAAGCTTTGCTTGGCAGTCCACCTTATATCCATCTAAAAATCTCTTTGTTTAAGTCTTTCTCTCTACAGGTGTCATCCTCCATAGCCAAATAGGAGTCCCTTCAATCATTTGGATACAGTGTGCAAAACTTCATTCGGGTACGTACAAACCCTGACCATTTATCCTTAGTTTCTTACTTCTTCTAAATGTAGAAAAGTGAAAAAATAGTTAGAAACATTCTGGCACACCCGGTGGGACCCTAGAATTTTCCTTAGGTTCATTTCTTCTAAAACAAACTTTCATATAGGTGCATTAGGGAATTTTATCTCCTTGTATCCTTCTTCTATCTCTTTATTTCGAAAAGACATCATAAGCAAAGTTAAAAAGAATCTTTCTTTTTCTTCTTGTCACCTTTCCTTCTTGCATCTTAGAGTAGTGAAGTTCATACTCTTAACCTTTTCCTCACTTGCTTGCATCCAAACAAAACCTTTCAATTTGGGCTTAAAATCTATTGCATTTCATTTCTGCCTAAATGCATACTTAGCTCTCACATCTAGTAATTAAAAACACATTATGAATAAAGCGTAGTGCGCTTATGTTACATGACCAAAACACTTTCATAAATCAAACATCTAAACATACCTGAGGCAAGGCCTAACTAGGATTTCATCACCTAGCAGATACCTTACCCTTCCTGGTAATCCTACTTGGACTTCACTACCAAGGGGAGAGCCCACTCTATTCTCTAGTAGAGTATAAACTCTAGGGGAAGTATATACTGGCTAAGCAACCTAGCTTATCTCTGGGCTCGTGAAGTGAGGGGAGCTTGATCCTTAGCACCAGGCCACGTACGGAACCTGATACAGATTTTGAGCACCAAAACTAACCTGAAACCAACCTTAGACTGCTTCCTCTAGGACCCGTTCTAAAAGCCAAACTTCCCAAACACACTCTTCTAAGGCATAAGCCAACACAATTCTAAAATTTATTCTTAAGAATTAATGTTTAGTGGCTACTTGTCTTCATCTCTTTTCCTATCTGTATTTGATTTTTTGAGTTGGCGAGGTTTCATTCTGAGATCTAAAGACAACTCAGACTTTCTTCTTTCTTCCAAAAACTTTCAATTTTTTGAGTTTCTAGAAACACACAGACACCAACATCGGTTTTTCCACCGACATCGGCAATTTTTCCTCACCGACATCGGTTATTACACCAATGTCGGCCACTTATCCTCACTAACATCAGTTTTTCAACTGATGTCGGTCACTGTCAAAAACTTCTTCCAAAATAGCAAGCTTAAAACTTGACTTTTTTGCTGTTAGACACACATTCTGAATTTTTGAAACTGGAAAAAAAAAAGTTTCTAGAACCTGACCCTTTTTTGCCTTGGATGGTTTTGACACATAGTCAAACCAAAACTCTTATTGACCATCGCAAGGCAACAACCACTTCCACCTTTGCCTTTCATATCAAGTCCCCTAATGGAGTGTACTTCAGACATTGAATATTCTCCTGTCCAGTCAACCCTCGATCAATCCCCTATCATTCTCAAGGGGGATCAAGACTTTGAGAGATTCCTTGACTTTAACATCAAGGCTTTCCAACACTATCTCGCTAAGAGCCAAACACGAGACTCTTCAATTCAACCAAGTTCATCACATTTTCAAAACTTGATTGTCTCATCTCCACACACTCTTGCACCTATAAACATGGGAGTGACTACCCATCCTTTTACCAATGCCACCATTCAACCACCTTTGGTAGTATCTACTCAACTCATGCCCTCCAACTTCACGACACAAGCCCCCTTGACTTCAACATTAGTCCTTATGACTAGTTACCAATATGTTGTGCCTATATAGGTGAAACCAACTATGTCATATGCCCCTCCTCACACCTTCCAAGTGCCCTAAAACCTAGGGGGTGCCCCACCTACAAATCTATCAACTGATCTAATCAAGATTTTGATGGATAAGATGTCTAATCTTGAGACATCCATCTCAGGTTCAAGAAATGTTCTCTCATACAAATAGATTTGCAATGAACCCATTCATCCTTTAGTCCCAATTTGACCATATCCAAGTCAGTGGGAACTCCCCAAGTTTACTCATTTTCAGAGTAAGGAGGACCCACAACAACATCTACGAGCATTTAGACATGCTTGTTACCTTATAACACATGATGATGCGTTATTACTATGCACATTTACCATGTTGCTTTCCGAGGCCACCATCAATTGGTATAGTTCCCTTACCAGTCATTCTATCTTTTCTTTCACTCAACTCGCCCAACTATTTCTTGATCACTTTTCAATCAACATAACTAAAAAGGTCTCCATCACGAACCTATATTATATTAGACAATTTGACGATGAATCAATAGCTGATTTTGTTGCTCATTGGAGAGGCTTAATCAACTAACTTTCCTTTTCTTTACCTCAACCTGAGCTCATAGAGCTCTTCTCTAGAGCATGTGCCAAACACATCTCATCTACTTTTTGGGTCCAAACATTCCGCACATTTGATGAAGCTTTCACCATGGCCAAAAAGCTTGAACTCCACACGGTTGAAGAAGACAAGGTCAAATTGTGAAATAACAACGCAAAATCAAATGACCCTTCTTCATCCAAACCTTCTTCTTCCCACTCCAAGCCTAAAGGAGTGGCCAATGCTATGGTTGTTAGATCACCATCATCAACAACAACTAACCAATCTCAACCTTCCACATCACAAAGCATCACCAAACAATTCCAACAATAGTATATATAGCGTCAATACACTCCAATTAGAGAATCATATGCTTTCGTGTTGGAAGAACTCATCAAGCAAGGGGTCCTCAATCTCCCTCAAATTTGACCACCCCAATTTTACCCCTTAGAACCTATCCCTGCATGGTATAGGGAAAATGACTTCTGTAATTATCATCGTGTCAAAGGTCATGACACAAACAATTGTAAAACATTAAAAAACATTATCTAGGACATGTTAGACAAGGGGGATCTTGTTTTGGATAACCTGGATGCGTTGGCTAACCAAAACTTGGATGTCTTTAGACAACCATTCCCTAATCATCCCCCTAATCAAAACAACATTCAGACCATGGCCGATGACCCCCAAGAGCATAATATATGCATAATCAACATGGTCTTTTCTGTCATTCCTAACCAACCTCTTCCATAGTCCAAAGAGGTTATTCAATCTATTTGTCCACTACAAGTAGAATAGCCATCTTCTCCTATCCCTCCACCATAGGTAGAAGAACCTTCTTCTCCTATTTCTCCTTCACAAGAAGAAGAGCCTTCTTCTCCTAATAGTCCTCTATCTACCCCTCTTATATTGGAGGATGCTTTAACCATACCAATGCCACTAGCCCTACCTTCATCCTTCCTACTATCAATGGGGGATCATACCTTCCCCACTCCTTGACCACACACTGAAGCCATCACCATCCCTATGCTCTACCCTCTCGAAGAGCCATACTCACCAATTCCTTCTCCATCGAGAGAGGAACTAGCCACCTCACCCACTTCAACCAAAGAAGATCTGGTGAACCTCACCCCTCACAATAGTAATCCTTGCACTAAACTAAAGAAGGCTACTAAAACACATCAGAGAACTTTTCTCCCACCATCACCATTGCCCTCTATTTTGGGCCCACACCTGTCCACCTTAAGACGAGTGCTTCCTACTCTGACACCCAACAAAAACAAATCACCTCCATTACTACCAACACCTAACAAAAACATACCTCCTTCAAAACATCCAACACCTCCTACCACGAAAGTGTCATCTACACTTCTAGCCACACCGCCAAACAAAAGGATGATACGAAACACCCCCTTAACAATGTCTAAATAGAATTTGTCAACTTTTACTGCAACACAACATGTAGACCCATTAGTAGGTTCTTATACCTTTCTGTTACACTAATTGTTGCAATCCTATAACATCACTCTTCTACCTATTAATCCATACCAACCTCTCAAACCAAAACCATCTTGGTTCGATGACACTAAAATTTGTGCGTATCATCGCACACCTGGGCATGACACTGAGCATTGCTACGCTCTTAAGGTTGTCATTCATCAACACTTGAAAAGGGGCACTCTCCTCATTAAGGACCCCTTTGATAAATATTCAACACCATCTCATGTCTCCCAACCCTTTTCACCATCACACTCATCAACTCTTGGATCAAAACCATCTTGGTTCGATGACACTAAATTTTGTGCATATCATCGCACACCTGGACATGACACTGAGCATTGTTGTGCTCTTAAAGTTGTCATTCATCGACACTTCAAAAAGGACACCCCTTTTCATTAAGAATCCTCTTGACCACCCTTTCAACAAACCACCAACACCACCCCATGCCTCTCAAACATCCTCACCTAAATCGGGAGCCCATCATCAAATTGTGGTTCCTCTACCACCTTCAACCCCATTATTCAAAATCAACACCATCAATGTGGCCACCAGGTCACAAACCATGAAATATAAAGGGAAAGAAAAAGTTTATCTCCCTCAAACATATCCATTCATCAAGCCTCCTCAACCACCACAAACCCAAGATTTCAATCTTGGGCACATCCCATCCAACATCTTTGAAACCACTTCATGACCCCATGGTGAAACAACTTCACCAAACCCCTGTGAAGACATATTTTTATGACCTAATTCAAAGCTCTCCAAAACATCAACAAGCCTTAATAAAAAATTTACAGATAGTGGAGGTCCAACTCGAAGACCCCCAACCACTAGCTGCCTTAGTATAATCATTACCAACCATTGCCTCCATCACCATCCATAATTTTGAGATTCCAAATTTCAACCTGGAAGATCAGGATCTCACTCTCTTAAACTAAGCCTATCAGGAAAGAAGCTTTGTAGGATGCATCCTTGCATCACACTCCTTATCAAAGAGGAGCTTCATCATCTTCTCTTCATCCTATTTATCCAACCCACTAATTATCTATAATGGGTATCAAACATTCTCCCTGTGACTGGGGGAATTTGACTTTATTGACTATCATAACATCAACCAACCCAACATCGACCAACCAAGCATCAACTAACCAAGCATCGACCAACACATGACCAATATGGTCTAAAGAAGTAAATTAGGCAAGTTTGCTCCTAATTGACTCGAACCTTACATCATGACGAACAAGCATGGATCAGGTACTTATCGTCTGTCTTCTCTTGAAGGCCGACCAAAACTTGAGCCCTTCAATGCCTTGCATCTACAACCATTCTATTGTTAATCAAGTACTCATTCACTTGACATTTAGTTTGAGCTCATCCCTTGAGCAATCCCCATCATCATCATTCCTATTCCTCTCAACCCTCAACCCTACAAACATTAATTAACCCTTTTGTCAAGCATGAATGCTTTTTCCTAATAAAAGGGAACCCTCTAAACCTCTATAGTCAAGTCCATGATCAAAAAATCCAGTCAAAATAATATATATAATATATATATATATATATATATATATATATATATATATATATATAATAAAATTGGGATGCCTATATCAAAAGGTCATAAAATTCTAAATGCAGACTGCTCCTTCGAAGGACAGCTACATCATCATTATTGTAGCTAATAGACTGCTCCCTTGAAGGACAACTATTCAAAGCCCTCAAAAAACATATAAAGCAGAATATATACCACTCCCTCGAAGGATGGCTATACCCAAATCTTGCTATAAATAGCACTCTCTTAGAAGCTTCCCACATCGATCAGCTTCACAAATGACCACAAAACAAAACAACATCCCTACGTAGACTTCCTACATTGATCAGTCTACCAAAAAAAAAAGGTCATGGACTTGACTTATAGTCATTCTCAAGGTCTCCTATAAAAGGGGTAAAGTTATCCTTGCTAAAAAGAGTTACACTATCCATCCATATCACATATCACATAATCACCCCAACATACTCAAGGGATTTCGAGCTCACTTAACGTCAAGTGATTCGAGTACTTCTCTAACATAACCAATAGTCAACGATGCAATACATGAACAGGGATTTTGTTTCCAAAAACCTTATCTATGCAATCATTATGGTCCTTGTCAATGAAAGGGAAAAAATGCCTTTCCCTTCCTACATCTTGGTCACAAACAATTCAACCAAATCATTTTCTAAACCCAACCAAATCAAACCAAGCATTTTCAGACCAACATGACATAGTCCATTTCACATAGTTTCTATGGAAAACAATACACATAGAAACTATCGACCACACAATTTATGTCAAGCATAAACCATTACTTGCTGAAGCATAAATAATCTCATTTTATTTTTAGCATACACCATTACCCATATGGAAACTTGATATGGATGAAAGACCACTCAACCAATTTTACAGAATACACCATCACATAATATGGAAAAGGCTGTAACATCATCATACACTCATCATTTAACTTGACCAAACCAACCTATCAACTAGTCTAAACTACATTGGTCTAAGGCCCTTCCAACAAGGGCTATGTAGGCATCACTTAGATGACATGACATATTTTGGGGTTAGCTTGGCCACATCCGTTTGTTCATCTATCTGATGGACAAACCATATTACCTTTAACCATGACTTAACCTCATCCAACCCACATCCATAACCGACCCTCTTCCTCCCTTTTGGGGAGAACTACATTAGCCTGAGGCCCTTCCAATAAGGGCTATGTAAGCATCACTCAGTTGACATGGGGTCTTTTGAGGTTAGCTCGGCCATTCCTTCATTCGTCTATTTAATGGACCAACTATCTCTACCAACCCAAAATCATGACCAACAACCTTGGAGATCACGACTATCTTCTCCGACCATGACCACTTTCTGAGACAACTTTGCCTTAGTTGTTTTGTTGTATATATGTTACCTCATGAATGGTTAGCAAAATTATCTGCACACCACATTACGAACCTCACAAGTATTGGATCGTGAGCAAGTTGATCCCCACTACTTGTGACATTTTTCATGTTTTCTAGGAGCACTTCCTAGGCCCAGGATACTTGGAACACGATAACCATTGGAGCTACAGCTTGGATCAAATAACCCAATCAGCTATGACAAAATGTTGGGGCCCAGTTATTTCAATTTTAGCACTCCTCGACCTTTGATTTGCGATAATTTGACCTGACCATCTCGTGAAGTGGTATGTGCACAATCTCAACTATTGTAGCGTTCACACTCAAACTTCACCATATCCATCAACTATCTATCAAATCGGCCCTTTATTTTAGGTTACCTTCCCTCAACTCCCACTTTGAGGAGGGAATACCTCATCCCATACCTGGGGCAATCAACTCTTATTTTTGTCTTGCAGTTCATTAGAACAACTAATAGGACAAAAAAGACCTCATCCCATACCTGGGGCAACTTACTCCTATTTTTGTCTTGTAGTTTTTTAGAACAACCAACAAGACAAAAAGGGGCAAATGTAGACACCAAAATTGTGTCTACTCCTTGGTCAACTCCCCCTTAGTCCGCTTGGTCCACTTCTAAACATTCCTAACCCACACACTTATTAATTTAAAATAATTATTTATTTTGAATTAATAACACCACCCCCTTGACACCTCACCCATGACACACCCCACCTTGGATACCTCCCCTTGGATGCCTCCCATCACCCTATGACCAATTTATGACCTATTTCAACCCTCCCACTAACCTCTCATGCCTATTAAACCTGCCTTCAACCGTTTAACCATGACCACTAAACTTGGTAGATGGAGG